>LOJH01001109.1:1834-23420 GCA_001685095.1 Ellobius talpinus | reverse complement strand
TAAAGAAACTGGCTTGGCCTATAGCAAGGTAGAAGGAAGGCAGAGTCAGAGAGACGCCATGTAGCCCCACTGGAGACAGACAGATGCCAGAACTTTGGCCGGTAAGCCACAGCCATGTGACTATACACAGATTGATAGAAATGGGTTAAATTAATATGTAAGAGTCAGCCAATAAGAAGCTAGAGCTAATGGGCCAAGCAGTGATTTGGTTGATACAGTTTCTACATGATTATATCGGGGTAAGTGGCCTCCCTCCCTCCAATAGGTGGGTACTGTGGTTTCTCAATTAATGTACTGGGTAAAGCGAGGTGCTGTGGAAAAGGACAATTGCTGGTCCAGTCCACCTTCTCAGTACTGAGGGCCTTGAAGAATCATTAATGGACCAGGACCCATCCCTATTCCTATTTTAGAATAGGCAAGATAAAGCCCTTTCACACCCCTACAGAAGGTGGAACACTAGACGCACTATTGAGTCTCACCTTCCCAGAGGGGGGTGAGCCCATGCACTCAGCACTGAGCCAGGGTCCATACTATCGTGACTGTGGGGTTCCAGTCACTATGTGTACCCTCTGCAGCCACCAGGGAGTAAGAATATTCTGGGCCTCTCTGCTGCTCTGACACAGGTGAAACAGAAACCAGTTCCGGGGGGTTCCCCAAAATTTGAGTGTGTAGTCACTCTTTGCCTTTAGGGAAGAACCTGAGAGTGGAGATTCACTCCAGCTTAGATAGAACTGTGCTGGGGGTGGGGGGTTGAGGTCCAGCATAAGGGGATGCCTGAAGCTTTCCTGCTGGTTTTGAAAGTGGCTTTTCTTTGTATTCCCCAGACGGTGCAGGGAGGGGGGAGCGCTCAAGTATTTCTATGAAAGAAGCTCAGAGTTGATGAGGGGAGAGAGCTCTGGACCTTTCCACTATCTCCTTAATGTCAGTCATCAATAATTAACATTTTCTCCCTCTCTATTTGATGTTCTCTTTCCCAGATCTGAAGAGACTCTGGAATCACACGGGGTGGGGAAAGAGTGGAAGCATAAGGGAAGGATTTTTTTTTAAAGTTTCTCTTTAATCAAGCAGACCTTGAATTGAGACGGTCAGTTATCAGTGTGGCACGATGCTCCTTGGTCTTTCTCTGTGTTGTCCCCAGTAGAAAATATTATAGAGGAGAAAGAAGCCACTCCTTGCCCTGTGTGTGTCTAAAGTTTGACAGACAGGTGGCAGACATGCAGCTCTGTGGATCTGAGGGGGTGTTTCCTTCATGGTAGATGCTCTGCTCTTCTCCTGTCCTGCAGCCATACTGATCCAAGCATGGGAAAATATGACCGGTAGCAAGAGGTGAGGGCTAAGCAGAGAACTGTGCTGAACCTGTGTAGTGGGATCTCAGATGCCCAGGCAGGAATCTGAACTCTATTCTATAGAGCAGAGGCAAGCAAAACAAAGGGCTACAGAGTAAATATTTTAAATGTTGCAGGCCATATCTGTTCTGGTGCATTTTCTTATTTTCATTTATGTTTTACAATCCGAGAAGAGCTAAGGATTGTCTAAGCAGCTGGCCAGACCGGTCTTTGGGCTATAGACTGCTACAGGCAATGTACAGCCGAAGTATTCTCTAATGAAAAAGAAGGCCAGTCTGATTTTAAATATGACATCAGTCATCACTGAAGCTCTACATCCAACTGCTGTGAGAGAAATCCACTGAGACGGAGACACTGTGGTAGTACTTCAGTAGCTGAAGACAAATTGGTATTTTCTGTGTTGAGAGTCATGGCCCCTATGCATTCTAAGAAGCAAGAATTTTAAGGAAACAGTAGTTTCTTGCCTCGATGGTTCCTTTAGCCACTTATTACAGACACAAATCTTACTGCCTGAGTAACTTGCTGTGGTAATTATTTCTAGAAAGTCCTCCACCAAAAGTTTTCTTTGAAATTAAAAGTCTTACACATTGTTCTCCTTTTGCCCCAGGACATCCTTAAAATGGAGATCCGCTGTCTCAAATTTTTTTTGGAACCGGAATATTCTGAAATAAATAATGATCCTTACAGTTTTATGTCACACCAGCTGTCTAAGTCTTAGACTCTAAGATAAAACCTTGCAAGGAGCTACTGGCTACAAAATGCAGTGGCTTGCAGAGCCTCTGTATGCCCCGCAGCAGAATGTTGCTTCACAAAATGAAATAATAAAACACATTTTCATTCTCCTCAAATAACCAAAAAGATGAAATTATTAGCTAGCTGCTTATTGACTGGGGTTTGTACATCAAGCTTTATAAAACACAACTAAAAAAATAATATTTTGTGTAATTATTTTATCACACAGGAAAGTTTCTCCATTAATAATATTTAGTCTTATGAATATTTATCACCCTAGAAAGTTATCTGATTCACTTAGGGTATGAATTTTACACCAAACAGCCATTATGTAGAGGTAGAGTTGATGGGTGCCCAACACAATAAAGAGGTGGCTCAGAGGTCAAGAGTGCTCACTGCTCTCATAGAGGATGCCAATTCAGTTCCCAGCACCCTAAGGGTGACTCACAACTGCCCATACCTCCAGTTCCAAGGGGACCAATGCCATCTTCTGGCCACCTTGGGTACTGTATGCCAGTGGCGCACATAAATTCACACAGGCACGCTCACAAATACATAAATAAAAAGTAAATTAAAAAAACCAACAACAAATGTGTATCTAAGCAATTTTAATTAAATGCATGGGCTCCAATAATAAGACATGCAAATAGGAAGGGGAGGAATGAAGGAAAGAAAAGGAGGATGCATGGGAGAAGGGAGGAGATGAGAGAAGTTAGTAGGGGGTACAGTCAAAGCATGTGTGTATGTATGTGTATGTGATGAGAGAGGTTAGTAGGGGTACAGTCAAAGCATATGTGTATGTATGTGTATGTGATGAGAGAGGTTAGTGGGGGGTACAGTCAAAACATGTGTGTATGCATGTGCATGTTATGAGAGAGGTTAGTGGGGGGTACAGTCAAAGCATGTGTGTATGTATGTGTATGTGATGTATATACACATATACAATCAAAACACATTGTTTAACAATTATAAAATTGTGATAGAACAATTTAAAAACATCTGTTTATTTGATTTGTAGTGAGTTTGCCTATAATCCTGGAATAACCAAGTGGAAGAGACCAGCAGCCCATGAATGAGAAACAAAGGAGCTGTCTTCTAGTGACCTGGCTCGTTTTCTGTTTTACCATAGTTTTTTAGATTTACATATATTATTTGTATTTTGCTTCATGTCATTCCTTTTTCTTACACTTTGTCTCATTTGAAAGAGGGTTTCCTTGTAACCCAGGATCTCCTAAAAATCTGTATGTAGCTGAGGCTAACCTTGAATTTCTGACCCTTCAGCCTACAGCTCCTAGATGCTGGGATTACAGACCTCTGCCACCATGCCTGATTTTATATTTTTACAAAGGGTGAGGTGGACTCTCATCTTGGAGTGAACTATGAAATAAGGTAAGAGAGATGGAAGTTTTCCAAGAGGAACCAAGAAAAACACCTTTACGTGTGTATAAAGAGAATTGATTTCACAGCTCATTTGAGGTGCTTGCTAATTATTTTAACTGTTAAGTTTATTTGGGCCAAGATGACTAAAATAATTCCTTTCTTAGTGAAATCTGCTTGGAATCACAAATTCCTTTAAGCCCCCCTTTTAGTTGAGCCAAAGCCAAGATCTTGGTTCCAAAGCATTTTTACTGCTGTGAGAAACATTGTATCACTCGTGGGATGATGAAACATTGTATCACTCATGGGATGGGGGGACCTATTTTCCTCCCTTACATGCCTCCTCTGGCTTCCTGTCATAGTTGCTTTTGTTAACTTGTTTCTTTTGCTTTGCTTTTCTTGCGATTGCTCTTACTCCCTTTATTAACCCCCCACCCCCCCATACCCACCCCTTCTGCTCCTTACAGGCTGTGGCGTACTCGAAGATTCTACTTCTGGGTCAGCAGATTTGTTGGCTGCTCCGGAGCAGGGAACAGGGTAGTTGCACCCTCCCAGGCCCNTTACCTGCAGCAATGGCGTGGTCTCCCGCCAGTTTAGTTCTTCAACAACCTCTAGCAGCTCTGTCATCTTTGAGGAAGCTTCCTGGGACTTGGCTTTCAGGATCCTGTCAGGCTGATTGGAAACTGGGAGGAAGGTGCCTGGTTTGTGTTGAAACTCAGAACCAGCTGCAGGTGGCCAGGGACTTGGGACACTCATTTATTCTTGGAAATCCCATGGCACAGGACCAACTTGTTCAAGCCATGTTTGAAGGCTGAGGGGGTTTGTATTTGTTTGTTTAAAGTCACACTGTGCTTAATTATCATTGTGTTATTCATTAACTGATAAAATGCATATAAAGAAATTAAGAAATATCAAGAATAATGCATGATTCTCTTCCTCTCCAAAAACGGTCCTTTTCAAAGCTGCTTATGGGTCACACAGTCAATTTAACCCCATCGCACGTGCTCTTATGATATTAACCAGTAAATCACCTAATCTTAACAACTGAGTCCCAAGTTCCCGCACAGCTAACACTGGCTCCTGAAGCAGCCCTTCTCAAGGCGAGAGTTCACGGAAGTGTGTGGGAAGGTCTGCAATAGTTCCCCAATGGAAGCAGTTCTTTATGGAAGAGGAAAACCTGAGGGAGTGTTGTGGAATTAGAATAGTTGTTTAACTACGTAAAGATGTGTTACATTTCTTTATGTTGCAGAATATTTGTTTAATAAATAAAAATGTGTTACATTTGTTTGTGTTACAGAATATGTAACTGTGTAAAGATGTGTTGCATTGGTTTCTGCTGCATTTGTTTAACTATGTAAAGATGTGTTACATTTGTTTCACCTTGCCTGCCTAAGACACCTGATTAGTCTAATAAAAAGTTGAATGCCAATAGCTAGGCATAATAAAGTTAGGCAGGGCTGGCGGGCAATAGAATAAGGAGGAGGAGGAATCTAGGCTCAAGAGAGAATAATAAGGGGGGAAGCGAGGGAGATGCCCAGGGCCAACCAGACAGACATGGAGGAAGCAGGAAAGTAGGACATACAGAATAAAGGCCTGAGCAGAATGTAGCAGAATGTAGATGAAGAGAAACATGTTGATATAAGTTATAAGAGCTAGTGGGACAAGCCTAAACTAAGACTGAGCATTCATAACTGATAATAAGTCTCTGTGTCATGATCTGGGGGCTGGCAGTCCAAGAAAACCTGCTACAAGAGAGGACCACGATCAAGATAAAAACAAAGAACTTGGAAACCTTAGAAACTTCAAGTCTTAGTCTATCCAGGGAGGCGTGAGCCTGGAAATGTCCACCAATCCACCCATCACACAGCGAGCTGAAGTGGAATGGCATTTCAAAGAGTCAGAATGAATCACTAGAGCTTTGGTAACTTTATGGGAGAAAACCAATCCCTCCTCACTAATTCCACTGGCCATGATGCATGAAAATAATGCTTCTTCTCCTTCCAGAAGTAAAAGCATCTCCAGACACACAGGAAACAGGTTCCAGAACCCATGGGGTTAAGAGGGGGCTGCCCTGTGCTGGAATCTGAATCTGAGCAACTGTGAGAGACAATGGGGAGGGAGAGGGAGGGAGAAGAGGTAGAAGGGAGAGATGAGGTAGGGGGAGAAAGGGGGAGAGAGGGAAGGAAGAAGATAGAGAGATTGTAATTCAGAGAAGAGAGCAGAGATTTAAAATCACGCCTGGTTAATTTTTTAAACATCTCCCAGAGATGAACAAAGATTCCCCCAAAACCTTTGTCATTTGTTGAGTGCAATTATGTTCAACTTAGCAGAGTTTCCTGTAACAGATTGGTGGGGCTAAAACTTTCGATCCTTTTGCATGTCCATAAAACATCAACACAAACAACATCTCAAGGTAGCTGAATGAGGTGACCATGACCTAGTCATCTATTGGTGGGCAGTAAATCACCCTAAACTTCGCAGGCTGTAAAAATACGTGGCTGCGGCCCATAGCTTTGATAGCTCAGAAGTTTGGATAAGTTTGGCTAGACCTCTGGTTGGTGCACTCTTTCTGAAGATGGCCCACTAGGAAAGTTTTGTTTGCCAGCCTCTACACCTCAAGGGCTGTTGGGCTTCAAGACCCTCACTGACTCTAGTCTCCCCACTCTGGAGCAGAGGCATTCACCATTCATAAATGCACATTGTCCAACATGAGGGATTGTTGTAAAGCCCAAAGACAGCATCTTCCAGAAAGAGGAGGTCAAGCTCTTTTGTGACCTCGTCAGGAAGTGACATTCTACCAATGCTATATTCAATGGGTCATCAATAGTGGTCTCCAGGGAGAGTTGACATGGCTTGTGAGTGTCCAGAGGTGGATATGAGGTCATCCAGGTGGCTTCCTGCCACTCTGTATTCCACTCCTGCATTAGACAAGCATGTGACTAAGAGATAAAGCTGGAAAGCCAATTCAGTAGCATTTTAGCGCCTCCAGGAGCCCAATGCCCCCTACCGAGCTCCAATCATCATCATGACAGTGGCTGTCCTTGGAAAGCATCAACTCTCACCCAGCTGGGAAGGCCACGCTGACCTAACCTCTGGCTACTCTGGATAGCCTCCCGCTATGAGAATCAATCCATCCAGCTTTTGTCAGTTTCTCATGTGTGCTATGCATTTGTGTATGTGCATGCGCACACACACACACACACACACACACACACACACAAATCTGTCCCTTAGGGCCTGACAAATCCTACTCCCTATCATACAGTCCTGGAAGGCCTGCTGAACTTCCAGAATCTGGGTTTGGTGTGTTTTAACATAATGCAGTTTCGGCTGACTTTCTTAAACTCTGGCCACTACTGCTGCTACATAGTTTTTGTTGGGTGGAGGGAAAAGAGATTTTAGGAGTATTGGTGTGGCAACCGTTATCAGGCACTTGGGTGAGAAGATGAGAGAGGTGCTGGGTGTGAACGATGGATCTTCATCTGGGCTCTTCACCTCATATCTTGGTTTCTTTTGCTTTGCTTCTGATAAAACATCACAACCAAGGCAACTTATAGAAGGAAGGGTTTATCTGGGCTTGAGCTTCTTCTAGGGTTAGAGTCCTTCAGAGGAGAGGGCAGACATGGTGGCTTGGAGAAGCAAAGGAAGCCATCGGGGAACAGTGAAGATCCTTAAACTCTCGGGGTCACCTCCAGTGACATCTTCTCCAGCAAAGCAATGCCTGTCTAAACAATGCTACCACCATCTGTTCTACCCAGCATGGCATTTTAATTTGCTCTCCTGGAATGTGTGTCCCTGAGTGCTCTCTGCAGCCTTAACTAAACTCACGGCCTAGACACCAACTGGTGGTTTTAGCCTTTTGCAAAATAAAAAAAAAAGGCTTGTGCTTCCCCACTCCAACCCTCCAAGAGTTACTCTGAACTCAAACTAGTACCAAGAGCCAGGAGGTGGCTTTTCTCCTTCTCTGACATCCTGATGCATTTCTCAGGACCTAAAGTTTTGTTTCTTTTCTCCATATTTGTTATCTTAAATGTTATCTATGACCTACAGGGTGCCCACTGGCTCTCGAGCCCTTTGTTAGGCCTATTTTTCTCTCCCATGACAGACACTTGCTTTCTGGTTTTAATGAGAGGCCAGTGGGCCATGCACAGCTGGCCTCCTCTCGCTGTGCCCTGTCATTTTGGAGCTGTCTGCTCACATTTTGAATTTACAGCTGTGAATTCCAGGAGCACTTCAGCTCCTTCCTAATTGTATTGTGTCCATTTAATGGCAGACACAATGAAAAGCTCAGGATTTGAATGCTTGGCTGGGATTTGGAAGCTGTGTTACTTTGTTTCATGTTTAATGAAACTATCACAGTGTGGCTGCCACAGAATAGTTTCCCTAAAGACAGCTCCTTATGGACTAGAGTGAGAAGTAGCTACAAACCTCATTCTGCCCATTTCTACCCTCCTTCAGCCCACTGGCTAGATGTCTGCTTGCTTCTAATTCAACCATTAATATAATGCAAATTGGATGTATCATAGTAATAACTTTCCTTGCTAGGGAATCTCATTTGATTAATGCTTCTTTGGTCACGTTTTTTAACTCTCTTCTGAGCTGTATCTCTTATATTTGATTTGAGCTTATAATAATTCATCTATCTGCACAGCTTTAGTGTTTGTCCCACTCGACAATACACACCAGTGTCATCCGTAGTCCACTTAAGTTTGGCACTGAATTGTTTTATTGAGATAGAGAGAGCTTACTTGATTTTTTTCCTAAATGTGTATCTAAATATTTTATAATTTTAAGCCACTGTACATTTGTTTATTTTTATTTTATTTTGTGATTTGAGCACAGTTTGGTTTTGTGCCTTGATCTTCATCTGGGGCTTTATTCATTCTTAGCAGTCGGGTGGCCTACTCTTGGAGGTCTGTGCACACAGTGGCAGCAGCATGACACGAGGCTGCACCTCTCTCTTTACATACACTACTTTTGCTTCCTGATCGCAGCGCTGGGTAGAGATCTCCGGGCAGCTTTGTATCTTTGTTCTGATACACGTCATCTCTGCATGCACTGCTCACCTGGCACACGATAACTATCACGTCAAACAGTACGGCAGGTCCTCAGAGAATTACGAGCAAAAGTGAACCTGCTTGCGCTCATTTTTACTAATTTAAATATTTTTTAGAATTTCAAACATGAGTACTGTAATTATCTAGTTTACACTCCTTCCTTTCCTCCCCCCAACTCCTTCCCTGTCCCTAATTGCCCCTCCAATTTATGGCCTCTTCTCTCTTCTTTGATAATGATTATTGTTAAGTATATGTGTGTGTATTTCATATATATATATATTTCATAGATATATATATGAAACCTACTAAGTCCATTTAGTGATTCTCCTATGTACAAGCGTTTAGAGCTGACCACTTGAGATTGAATAAGCTATTAGAGAAGGCTTTCATAGAGAAAATGGATTCTCCCTCTCTCAACAGTCACTGGCCTGTAGCTCTTTATCTCTGGGTGGGATCTAAATTTCCCCCATCCATATTGGCATGTAAACTGATGTAGTCATTGTGCAGGTCTTGTTTAGAAAACCATATTGTTGGAATTTCATAGGTGCAGTCTGATATCTGTGTGTGTGTTTATGTATATATATATATGTGTGTGTGTGTGTGTGTGTGTGTTTATGTGTGTGTATGTGTGTATATATATACACACATATGACAATATCACTATCTAGCAGAAGGCATGTTGATCCTCCAGCTTTTTGTCTTCCACTTCCTCTTCCATGCTGTTCCCTGAGCCTTAGGTATGTGGGCTGCATTATAGATGTGTCCATTGGGGCTTAACACCTCATGGTCATTTATTTTTTTATTTTGACCAATTGTGGATCTCTGTAAATAGCCTCTTCCAGGTGCAAAATTAAGCTGTTTTTGTGCAAGTTGAGAGCTACACTTACCTGTAGATATAATGATAAGTATTTAGAATACAGTTGGAAATTATATCGGCATAGGAAAAATGCCAGCAGTAGGTTCTTCTCTAAGGTCTATGATCTCACCATCCACTGGTATCTAGGTCTATAGTACCAGGCAGAAACTCCCTCCCACTGGGTGAGATTTGAGTCAAATTAAACAGCCGTTGGTTACCCATAAGATAAAAGTGCCACTATTGTACCCACTGAGGATACCTTGTCAGGCCAGTCATGGGCTGGGTAGGACTATCGATTGCTTTCCTGCCTTGGCAGCTTGCATGTCTCCTTCAAATACCGAGAGCCTCCTCCTCTGGGAGGAGACTTCTAGGTCAATTCCTCCAAGTCCTATTCTCAAAGTACATGGTGTCTTTCCAACAATAGGGTCTGACCTTCAAGTTTTGGGAAACAACCAACGATAATGACAATACCCTTACTATGGGGGGGTGACTTGGACCTACCATTATCTGCAACTCTAAGGGAAGTTTTCCATGTTTGGCACTGCAAGTTTTGTTAGTCTAAAGCTCCGGAGAGGAGTATTATCTCACTGTGTGGCAACTCCAATCAACATATATGTGTGTATATACATATTTATTATGTAATCAACATGTATACCTATTTATTATGTATGTTTTAAAGTAAGATTATAGAATAACACTTCCCTATGGCTTTTTCAAACATCCTTACTACCTAACCAATATGAGAGCAATCTGCCCCCACATGTTTCCTGGGTCTAAGTGATGCTGTTATCCTTTTCAGCCAGTAAAGGGTGAAGAGGTATTCTGGGCCAGTGTGAAGTTTGTGATCAGCTCCATGTGAGGGGGATCTTGGCTACCAGGGGTTCAGACTGTAGTGTGGACATGAAGGTGGGGTAAATGTCTGAGTTGCTTCTTGGAGGGGAGCCTACAAGGACCATCTACCCTGAACTCTACAGAGCCAGAGAAAACATCCGCCACAGTTGACTGTTGGATCTGTTAGAGCCACAGTGAGGCTCAGTCACTGACACACCTGCTGGTTGTCAGGACAGGGGGTAGAAGACATACTTGGGCTTAGGACAAGAGCTGCCTCTCCTGTTTGTCAAGCAGTCTGACACTTGTCCTTTAATGTCTTTCTGCTAACTTCTTACAAGACAGGCATTCTGATCAACATCTTTGGATCTGAAGCCATGATCTTTCCACAGCCTTTAAACCTTTAGGACTCCAGACTGCTTGTTGCGAGCCGGCTCTGCCTCTTCTCATGTGAGCCATGGCAAGGGGACAGCAGGGAAGCTGGTTTCTTGGGGTCTTTAAACCACGCGCTCGGTGCGGTTATTGGGGTCAGGACTGATTTGGCAATGTCTAGTGAAGGTTTGGGTCATCAGCTGGGGAGTGTTACTGACACCTAGTAGGGGGAAGCCAGGGATGGTGATAAAGGCCACCCCATGTTGTGCAGTACATTTCCCCACACAGGCTAAAACCCTGTAGCTGAGGAACTCTGCAAAGGGTGACTGAGCTCCACAGCACGATAGAGGATTTTATTCACTTATTTATTTATTTGTTTGTTTATTTATTCATTTTTGGTTTTTTGAGACAGGGTTTTGCTGTAGTTTTATAGCCTGTCCTGGAACTAGCTCTAGATTACTGATGTGTCTCTATGCAGTAAGTCTCTCCTAAAAGATGAACTGTCGTTTCCAAAACATCTTGAGTTCATCCTTTTAATAAACCAAACCCCAAATACATATGATAGAATAATGTAAGTAATTTGATCATTCCTGGGCTGTGAGTAAGAGCAGGGACAAGGGCTCTTAGTAGTTTTCCGATGTCTTGGGTCAATCCTATGACACAGTAGAACTGCCATCAACACTCATGGAAATCACGCTTGAGGTTGACACTAATTTAGCTACTCATTAAGTAAGTCATGTTCTGCCCAGCATGCATGCTTTCCCCGCTTGACAGAGTGAATACCAGTGTGTAGTGCTCTCTGCTTGGCCTTCCAACGGGATACCCTGTATCTTTGTCTGTGAGTAGAGGAGTCCCTAGTTCCCACCCAAGTTCTGAGACTCACTTCTTTGCACTTTGTGTGTTTGGGGCTGCTTCCCCATTCCCCCTGAGTCATGTGGTTCTCATTAGTTGCTTATAATGGTTATCACCACTGTTCCTGCTTTGGCTGCCTAAGTCTTTACTGTGTTTGGGTTTTTTATGCCTTCTCTCCCTGCGTCTTTCTACAGACTCTGAGTTTCTATTGTGTTCTCATTTCCCTTGTTGAACAGGTTCCCCTTGAGCGGAGTGTTTCCTTAATTGGCACTTGCTGGTTCCTCCCACTCTGTTGCCCTTTGTTATTGTGCTGACCCACCAGGTCTGAAGGGTCTCAGAAACTGCCCATCAAAGCCCTTTCTCCGCAACTGTCACTCCTTGGCAGCTAACTTTTACCCTTAATTCAGAGCTACTGGAGTTTGCAATCCTCCCCCGGGGGCGGGGGGGGGATATCACAGCATAGGAGCCCACATGTTATCTGAACCAGACCCACACTGTCTCACCCCATTAGAAAAATATATAAATCACTTTGTGGGAAAAAGAGAAGAAAAATATTCCATACTAGAGCTCCCTCACCTCAGGGAAGGTGCAATTCCGTGTGGGAAGGTGTGTAGTGATCTTAAATAGCAATCCACAAAGTCAGCCATGACAATGTTTGGTTAAGGAGCTGTGGTATCTTTTCCTGTTGATGCCCGTGTCTGGGTCAGCTCTAAGGAGAGTGAGAGGAACCCACCTCCAGGTTAAATGGTGGAATTTGTAAAATCCCACCTCTTCCTCTAGATGGGCAGTCCTCAACCTGTGGGTCACCACCCTGAAAAAAAGATCATCGGAAAACATAGGTGCTTGCATTCCAATTCATAACAGTAGCAAAAATACAGTTATGAAATGGTGATAAGATAATTTTGTGGTCAGGGGGCCACCACAACATAGAACTGTCTTAAAGGGTCGCAGTGTTAGGGAGGTTGAGAACCACTGCTCTTGATGAATCGACATTGTTCTTTAAATCATTATTGCTCCTAAACATTGCTCTTTCTGCCATGGATGTCTCCACTCTTTTATAGTGGACTCACTGAAGAATATTGTTGAGAACAAACTCCACTTTCCTATAGGTCAAGAGGATATCTTCCTGCCTTTGCACTTTGCTTACCTGAAATTGAGCTTAGACAGAAATGGGATGGTCAAGGGCATATGGTGCCCTTATCTGGGGATGGTAAAAGAAGGTAAGATGTCATGCCTGAGTCTAAACACAGAAACTTCCCCTCAATCCCTGAGCTGTTTCACTGGAGCACAGAATGTTCACTCAGCCCCAGATCCTCAACTGCATAGTTTAGAGGAAACATTTCAATGTTTATTTTTTTCCACGTGGTCATAAGGTCAGCACCTCTCCTCCATGTACCAAAACCCATCCCAAGTGAGTCATTTCTAACAAGTGTTGCATTCAAGAGGTCATTAAGTCCTGAGAAGGAAGCCCTCACTGTCTAGCGGTGTCCCTAGAAAAGACCCAATGGGGATGGTACCATCTCGCGGGCTAAGGTCCTGTACCGAGCTGAACAAAAAACGCTAGAGTGAGCAGAGCACCAGCATTCATCCGTTCTGTGGCCTAAGCACAGATGGAATCTAACCTGTTGCCTTGAGCTCCTGTTCCCACACCTCCACTGCAATGGTGGACTGCATCTTAAGATTGTGAGCCAAAATAAACGCTTCCACTATTAAGTGCTTTTGCCGGGGCCTTTTATTCCAGCAAGGAAGAAAATAACTAACACAGGACATGCGGAGTTCTTGTTATGTCAAAAGCAGTCTGGGGCAAAGCAGACACCCAGGGACTGTCACTTTTCTCCCTCCTGCTGTATTAATCAGTGTTCTTTGCCTCAGGAGGCATTCAGGACACTTCATGGGGCTCACAAGTCTTCCCAGCCATGGATCACAGGTCAAGCACAGGAGAGATCATCGAGCTGAACTCATGGATTTGGTTCCTTTATTGCTCACGCATCCCCGTCAAATTATTTCTCTCTGACTTTGCACGCAGATCTTTGGCTGTAACAAGTGTTCGACTGAGAAAGTCACTGGGAATGGGCTTAACTCCTAAGGGTCTATCAGTTGCATTTCATCTCCTTCAAAGGGCATAGTGCACTTTCTGATCTCAGCACCATGCTAGCCCCAGTTACTGTCATACAGGCGGACAGTCTACCGTTAGGTCTGCCATCAGTGTTCTCGCGGTGCAGCTTCACTTTTGGCACAGGCCTGGAAGGCTCACGTTATTTCCCAGCAAGACAACTAAGGATCCAGGCTGTTTCATCTTTAGAGGAAATGGATACTTCAACATATTGAATGGCAAGAACGGGGGATCAGAGTTTTGTGCGTGGTGGGCCTCTGCTCCTGATTTGGTCATGACATGCGTTTATTTGCTTGAACCACTTCCCAGAGGCTGCCGTGGAAGGTACATTTGTTTTTAAACTCCAAATGAAAAGCAAAATGTGAGGGTCCAAGGCATTTTTCATTCTGCTGTTGAAATGGATATGCAATTTAGTAAAATACTGTTTGTGTGTAGTAAGCAGTCTTCCAAACCTATAAGCCTAAAATAAGCTCCACCCATATTTCCTCTTAAGTTCACAGAGTCTCTGGCAGCCAAAAGTTGATGAATTCCATGTCCAGCCTGGGGCATCACTAGGGTACCGCCTACCCTACCAGTTCTCCTTTGAGCCCCTTGAGAGCAGAGAAACTGATATCACTGGTCCCAGGGAAGGATGAGGCTATACCCAGCTACTTACAACTTCATTCTCAGCCCATAAATCCATAATCCATTGTTCCACAAGTTCTACTTGACCTTAATAATAAAAACCCAGAGCCAGATATCAGAGCAAATGATGAAAGATCAGAGAGAGAAAGGAGCATGCCACAGCCAACTCTTTCCTTGCTAACTCCTCAGCTGAAACAGGGCTGAACCTTGTATCCTCCCACCGTATATTCCTCTCTCTTTCCAGTCATATCACTTCCTGTCTGTCTGTCTGTACAGACCTCCAGACCTCTATGGCTAACTAGTGGCTATCTTGGCCCTCTGATCTTCGGGCAAGCTTTACTTGTTAGAGTACAAGCAAGATATCACCACAATCCACTGCAAACCTTTAGCCCTAGATCTTCAGCTTTTCCTCCGATTGAAGGCACTTTCTGCGCCCTCTTCTGCCTCCTTTCTCCTTACCCTCCCTGGGGCCTGTCCTTTCTAAGAGCCACTCAGAGGCAGATGCCACTGGGTCTGAGAGGAAGAACCTCAGTTTCACCAGGAGTGGAGGTCACCTGGGACAGTGACAACACAGAGGACGTCAAGTCTAGCATACAACTGTTAGATTTAAACAAGGCAGCTTAGAGGCACATTGCTAACTCTGAGCTCTGAGGGACCGACCCTTTCATGACCCCAGACTGAAATCAATACAAAGCTCTGCCCCAGGGCCTTTTCCACATGCCCCTAACCAGGTAACCTGGTGATCTGTGATGCAGCCAAGTGGGGGAATATCTGAGGAGCAGCAATCTGACTTCTCAGTGCATATCCCTAGGGAATAAACAGCTTTTTGTGTAAGAGTTGGGCTCAAGAGCCAGTCTGCAGCTTCAGACAAGCTCAAAACTGCATGCAGTGTGTGACCAGGTAAGTCCCCACTGAGTTCCAGCTCAAGCCACCTTATCTGATGAAACCACATTGACGGTGACTTTCTCATGTGAATGGGGTTTGGGGGAGCATGGAACACACATCACAGTGCCCTCTCCATGGCCAGTGCTTGGACAATGCCAACCATCTGCCACCTTTTTATTATAGATCCCTTACTGTACAATTCAAACATGCCCACAATCTTCCCTAATTGGAGTTCTGTGTGTGATAACATGTACATGTGTGGTATGGGCACAGAAACATATTCGCTGTCACATGGAGAAAAACAGCTCCATGAAGAAAGCACTATTGCTTTGTTGGAAAAACGAAAAAAAAATATATAGCTACTTTGGCCATTTGGTTTGGTTCATATTGGAATGATAAAATGCTTAGAAAGCCAGGCATGTCTGATACTAGGTAAGCTGAACAGGAGGATGGCTACAAGTCTAAGGCCAGCCTAGGCTACATCACAAGACCCTGACTCAAAAAAATATATTTATAATGATTTTAAGTATTATTGTTATTGTTATGATTGTGTGTAATCATGGTGGGTTGGAGTGGGCAAACAACACAGTGTTGCATATGGGAGTTGGAGAACAACTCTGTGGCCCTGGTTCTCTCTCCCCACTTCACACGGGTTCAGGAAATCAAGCACAGGTCAGCAGGTTTGCATAGCAAGCACCTTCCGGCAGTGAGTCATCTCACTTCCCCTTGTAATCTGTTTTTAATAACATGGGCAAATACAGCTGCCAAACTAGGAAAGCAGCCAGATCAGCCTTCAGCACAGAAAATGGCACCGTTTACAGCCTGTGCTTGCGCCTATGCCATGAGATGGGGTGGACATGTTACGCTACATAGTTTTGCATTTATTAGCAGTTTTATAATGATCAAATTCTGTTTTAATAGACAAAAGGGTTTTAAACCTCTTAGGCCCCTATTTCCTAAAACATTTCTTTCTACAGGGATCTCTGCAATAATAGGGGCTCAGGCCACAATAAGGAATTTTACAATGACTAGCATCAACTCTGATACTTTTAGATCTGTGACACTTGGCCATGCCCACAGTGATTAAAATTATCATGGAGAGAATGGCAAATATTTATTAAATAAATGAGTGATTGCATTAAGATGAGATTTTTGTCATAGGAAAAAATGTTCAAGCCCCATAACATGATTTGAAATTGAAGAAAAAAATCTTAGAGATGGATAATGCTAAAAGGAAAAGGCTGGAATTCCAGCCCTGACGTCTGCACACTGCTGAACTCAAAGGTTGTGCGTGCAGGTCGTAGCTTAGGCTCCTGTTTCATTATCCCTGCTTATGTCTGGTTCACATGCGGTACAGCCTAGGTGAGAATGTGCACAGGCTGAGCAGCGTGGATGTGTCTGACCTGGAGTCTCAGCTGTTGGCAGGTGGCAATCTGCTACCTCAAGAGGTTCCACCAGGGCTGCCAGGTCTGCTTGCCCATCTTTGATTCCTAGCAGTGATCACACACTTCCCCTACAGAGCTGTGACAAAACTGGAAATCTGTCCTCAGTTTTTATTCATTTTGTTGGATCATAGAGGCATAGAGATTATCGTTAGAATTTTACAGTTTAGGAGAGTCAAGATGGAAAGATTGACTTAAAAAATAAGGCTTCTGATCATGGCATTTGGGATCTCCTCATTCTCGCAATTTCATTCCGTTCCATCCATCTTTTTGTACAAACATCCTGAATCCTTGAGCACATGACTAGGGGACCGCGTGTCCCTGTGCATCCGAATGCCCTGCTGCCTCTCAGGCATGAATACCAACTCGGCAGAGTTTCAGTTCAATAAAACTTCCTGTGCTTTCTGCCCCATTCTTACTTGATTTCGACCTCGAGAACTGTAGCTGCAAATGCCTGCTCCCTTCCGTTTCCAGTCAGTTGAGAGGCTTGTGAGAAAATCCTCCTGATGTGCGTCAATGATGTGCAAGGCTCTGCAACCTGAAAATCAAGTCTGTGGCTAGCTTTTCCCTTCTCCTCTGGGCCAATGGTATGTGCTTCTGCAAATGGACGGACTGAGGTGGGGGCAGCGGGAATCTCAGACAGACACACGAAATGAATGACAGTTTCAAATAAAGCGGGCTTATGCAGCAGCCAGGCTTTATAGCATTCCTTTTTTTTCCCTCAAGTAATCTAATTTTCTAATCAGTCTTCTTTCAACTCCTTGTCCAGATTCATCCTGGAGACTCAATTTCCTGGTTCCGTGGGGAGCGTTTGTGCATGGCCGACTCCACAGTGACCCTGGACAAAGGACAGCCATAGCCGACCTGCAGGTGCCTATAATCTCTTCAGAGGAGACAAACTAAGGCAGCTGGAAAGTTGTCAAGCACAAACCAGCTCTGCCCAGTTGCAACCAGCTAAGTCTGGACTTCTCCAGCTGACAGCAGGATGTAATTGTTCTGCAGGCAATGGGCATTTGTGCCAATGGTGGAGGTTTGTGGCCTAGGGGCTCTGCTGGGGCAGAAGTCTGAATGCAGGGGGCTCTGGTCAACACACATTGCTTCTGTCGCTCTCTCTTCCTGTTTTTCTCCTCTCTCTTTCTCTCTCTCCCTCCCTCCCTCCCTCCCTCCCTCTCTCATTCTCGCCCTAGCTTTCCATAATTAATTTTTTCAGGGCTCAATTGCAAACTATCTGTGGTAAACTCTTTGCACCATGCAGCGTTTTCTTTCCCTTGTTGGATCAGGCTCCATGGAAAGTGTTTCCTTACCGTTAATACAAACCTTTGTCTGTTGTAAGGTGTCTAAGAATAAGAAGAAAAGAGTCCCCGGCAGGCAGAAAGTGGGGATTCTGGTTAATCCACAAGAAGTGAAGTAATTTTTGCATCTGCCAATTGCATAAAGTGAAATGTAGGTTTCAGACACACAAAATCCTGAACAATGGGGGCCGGGGGGCAAGGAGCATTTTTATGCCAGATAGCTTTTAATTCCATTTTATGAGCTTTTCTCTACATTTAAACAGTCTTACTTTTTTAACTCGAAGAAAACCTTTTCTTTCAGCATGGTTAGTAGTAAAGAAAGGGGACTGGGAATTGTGCATTTGTGAAGCTTTAGCTAATTAAGCAGAACAGAGGACTCGCAGTTGGGGGGTCAGAAAGGTCTGAACGGTGAACTATTGATGCGTGGGCAAGGGTGCTTTACGCAGGAGAGATGAGAGTGGCATGCCAAGACTTAGGATGGGGCACACATTCTGAGTGTGTGTGGATTGTGCAGGGTAACGTCTGTCCGACTACATAGTGCCTAATAGACTGTTCACCCTGGCTACACTCTATATAGGTAGGTGATTGATAAGCACCTTCTCCCTCCTGTGTACATTGGGAAGGTAGCTCCATGGCTGAGAGCACTGGCTGTTCTTTCAGAGGACCTGGGTTTGAGTCCTGGCACCCACACAGCAGCTCACATCTGTCTGTAACTCCAGTTCCATGGGGTCCCACACCCTCCTCTGGGGGCACCAGGCATGCACAAGGCATACACTCACAGTCACAGACACACAAATATAAATAAAAATAAATCTTTAAACAAAAAAGACCCTAAAGTTTCTGTGCTTATTTAAGATAATAATATTTATGCTGAAATAAGCTTGAATATGTGTACATATTTTTCTATGCACCTACATATACGTATAAATAACATAATATTTTCTTCAACTCAAGTATTCAAATAATGTAGCTGTTGATTCAATTAAGGTTTGGAAATGATTAAGCATGTTAAAAATTGGTTGTTTTGACTAATTGGATATGAAATGTTTTATGGCATTTAAAATTTGAGAACATTTTCTGATTTAAGGCCAAGAATTTAGCTATTCTCAGTAAACATCACATGTGTACTGTGAGGACATGCTCTCTACTTAGATCTGACATGCTAGAAATATCAATTTAATCTAAGCAGCTGAGAACTTTGTTCACACCTTCCTCCATCATGTGTGTGTGTGTGCTGTATATGTATGTCTGTGTGTGTGCACAGTGTAGGTGTGTGTGTCTGTGTGTGTGCATACTGCAGGTATGTGTGACTGTGTGTTTATGAATAATTCAGGTGTGTGTGTGATGTAGTAGTGTGTATGTCTGTATATGTGTGCATAGTGCAGGTATAAGTGTGTCTGTGTGTTTATGAATGATGCAGGTGTGTGTGTGTATACACAGTGCAGGGGTGTATGTGTGTATGTGTATGTATGCGTGTGTGTGTGCGTGTGTGTGTACAGTGCAGGGGTTTGTGTATATATGTGTGTGCATAGTATAGGAGTGTGTGCACAGTGCAGAGGTGTGTGTGTGTGTGTGCACAGTGCAGGTGTGTGTGTGCACAGTGCAGGTGTATGTGCACACAGTGCAGGTGTGTATGTGCACACAGTGCAGGTGTGTGTGTGCACAGTGAAGGTGTGTGTGTGCACAGTGAAGGTGTGTGTGTGCACAGTGCAGGTGTGTGTGTGCACACAGTGTAGGTGTGTGTGCACAGAGCAGGTGTGTATGTGTGTGCACAGTGCAGGTGGGTGTGTGAGTGAGTGTACTTATACACGCATGTGGAGAACACAGGTCGACATTAGTATCTTCCTTCCCTGTTCTCAGCCTTCCATTCTGAGATAGTGCCTCCCTGAATCTAGAACTCACCAGTTTGTCCAAGCCAGTCCCAAGAGCACCCTTGTCTCTCCATGGTCAGCACTGAAATCACGGCTCCACAACGCTGCACCCAGATTTTATGTGGGTGCTAAGGATCCAAACTCAAACCCGTAGCTTGTGCAGCAAGCACTTCCCTAACTAAGCCATTTTCCAGCCCCTTAGTTATTTGTTTGTCAAGAGAATAATGTTTATATTTTAAATGAATTCAAATATACATTTATAAGATCTATAAATTATACAATTTTTTTCTTGAACTTGGGGTATTCAAGTAACAGCTATTAATTCAAGTGTTTCAATAAAGATTAATCATAGCAAAATGCCTTATTGTATGAAATAGTTTATAAAATCACTTAAAACTTGGGAGGATGTTTTATTTATGGCCCTGGCTTTAGTCCTAAACACCCAGTATGGAACTATGAGAATGTAGAGTTTTGAGCCAGATATGTGGCTTATGCCTATAATCCAATATCTGGAGAATATGGGAGTCAGATGACTGCCCAGGTTCATCCTGGACTGCAAAACAAAACCCACGTCAGGAATAAAAGGAAAAGAAAGTCTGACTGTGAAATCTATAGTTAGATGTAACATTCTACCCTCACCAACCAGATCAAAGCAGTCTACAGCGTTGCCTCTGGTGTGGATACTTTCTAGCACGTTTTTTTTCCTAGTCTTACCAGCTGCTCCAGAAGCAGAAAGACCTTGATGCTTGACATTAGGATTCAACTAACTTTGTAACACTCAAACTGGAGATGTTGTCCAGACCTCTGCTTGACACCTGATGCTTAGTCACAGCTTTCAGTGTGGCGTGTGTGTCTGGCTCCTGGTCCACGGGACATGTAGGTGTAGTTTGAGTACATGCTTTTGAGTTCTCTCCTTCCTCTTCTTTCCAAGGTCCTCTACTTCTTTTAGCCTGGCTTACCCTCTCCTGCTTGACCTGGGTCCTCTGAACAGAAAGCCAGCATATTCATGGAGTTTGAGCACCTTCTTGTCCTGTGGTCACCATAAACAAGCTGTGCTCTGACCTTCACATACACACCAACATATTTAAACTACTTCTTAAGACTGTCTTTACCCATTTTCATCTCTTTCCTTAGACGCCAGGAGACTGAAGAAGTCGGACATATGGAACAGAACAGAGCTAAATTAAACCAACCTATGCATTCTTAAAATATATAGTGGTTTAATTTAGCAGTTTCCATAATCTAGTGTCTCCCAAGAGCTATTGATTTTTGTAAATTCAAAAAATTCAAAGCCAACAAAGCACCCTACAGGATCCAGACACCCTGTATATCTCCCATATTTACATGACTTATTTTTTATATTACTTTATTCTTTCTGTAAAAACTTTATTATTTTAAACTATTTATTTTTATGACTGTCTATACCCATTTTCTTTTTCTTTCTCTAGATGCCAGAAGACTCTGAAGAAGTCAGACATAGGAATAGAGCAGAGGTAACCAAGCCACATGGCAAAATGTAGATGACTAGAAACAGGTTAATTTAAGTTATAAGAGCTAATAAGACAAGCCTAAGCTAATGTCCAAGCTTTCATAATAAATAATAAGTCTCATGTCATTATTTGTGAGCTAGTGGTACAGACAAGAAAGTATTGCTACATGAATGTGAGAGATAGACAGACAGACAGATGACAGATAGATAGATAGATAGATGTAATGAAAAGGTTAATGTGATTAAATTTAACCTTACTTTTTAAAAAATTGACTTTCTTCTTTAATTGCATGAATGTGGAGATAGGAGCCTTTAGAGGCTAGAGATGTAGGATACCCTGGAGCTAGAGATAAGGGTGGTTGTAAGATGCCTGGTGTGGGTCGGGCCGTGGTAGCACATGCCTTTAATCCCAGCACTAGGAAGGCAGAGGTAGGCAGATCTCTGTGAGTT
>LOJH01001108.1:37186-51874 GCA_001685095.1 Ellobius talpinus | reverse complement strand
CTGCCTGCCTCTGCCTCCTGAGAGCTGGGATTAAAGGTGTGCGCCACCACTGCCTAGTAAATGTGTCTCTTAATATAGTTGTACGTGTTTTCAGATGACATACATATGCCAGTTCTGCTAGAGACATAGCTAGGATATCTTCATCTAAAAATGGGAGTGTGTACATTTCATGTGCACTTTGAAGGTTATCTGGATGAACCCCTTCCCTATCTCCTCCCAGGTGCTTTAAAGGTAAGAAAGCTAAGAGTAAGTGACTTCTACGATGAACCTCGTGCGCTTTGCTCTGACACATTTCATATAGCTAGTGTAAAACTTTTCTTGCAGGCAAATACCACAAGTGTGGTGCTTTTAAAATTCTGTACTTGTACCTTATATTTTTCATTTCCCTATTTTTCTAGAGAATGCAAATATTTAGAAATCTACATTCTAAATTTGAGTACTTTAAAAAAATTCCAATTGTAAGTTTGGATATAAGAATCATTTAGTTTTGTTTTGCGATTGTTTGGAAGTAAATTATATCCAACCCCTTTAAGGTTGCACAATAAATGAAAATACAGTATTGAAAACTATACTATTGTCCCTGTTGTTTGTAAATTTTTTTTTGTGTGTGAAGTTCTCAAGCTTGGTGTGCTTATTTTCACTTTTGCACGTGACAGTGGAGTCTAGGATCTCATCCACTTCACATCCTCTTCTGCCACTGAGTTACTCCGCCCCCCTCTGCCAGCTCTTCTGATTCGAATCATTCCGAGGATTAGTATGAAAATCAGTTTGTTAATTTAAAAAATGGAAATGCTTGTTCTTGTGGGTTACTCTATAGTGAAGCCAAAGTGAAATATTTGACACTTGATATAGTTCACACACGCTAAGACTTGCCAAGCTGGGCTTTAAAGGTGTCACAGTACTCTTAGATATGAATGAGCACAGCAAGAGAATACATCTGTGAACAGATTGCCCTAACTCCACAGCAGTGGGGAACAACATATTCAGCCATAGTGTTTTATCACGTTTACTTTTGTAACTTGAGGTTTTGGAAGAATACTTTGTTTACCAGTTACTAGTATGAGACTAGTATGGCAGGAATAAGTAATTACCAAGACTTTGGATTACTCCTCCTACCTCCCTGTTGTAGAATTAGTAGTAAATTTTTGATCTTGAGCTTGAACTGAATCTGCTCTCCTTTTTGTGATAAAGGTGCATAATTTGAGTGTTAGTACTGTTACATGAAACACTCCATCTAAGATTCACCGAGAAGGTTGACAAGTGAGCTCTCCAGCACAAACTGATTTCTCTGCAGTCTAATTTGTGGCACCAAATCTGAAAGATACATTTATATAAAGCAAGAACAAGTTTCCTATGGGGGAAAACCATTTGTCGTTTGCTCTTAACAAGGTAAATCCCCATAGACAGACCTTCTTGTAAAACTGTTCCCGTTGGATTTATTCTCACCTTCAATAAAAAGGGAGATATGGTAAACAAAGGTATGATGAAATATTAGTGAGCTCTTGCATTTTTTTTGGAAAGTTCCCAGTTCTTACTCTCGGAGGTTTAAAACAGTACCATTTCATATGAGTTAAGTGGGACTCAGAATAGAGTACACAATGTTGATTTGTGCTTAACTGATGATCTTGTTTTGTGGAAAGTGATCAGAACAGTTTGTTTACATTTAAATGTGTCGTCATTGATAGTGTATTTACTGGGCCATACAGTGGAAATTAGAAGTGTTAAAGTATAATTCGGATGAAAAGAGGGCCAGATCCTTTCAGGCAGTGAATTAAAGTCTGAACATAAAGAGTAAGTTACTAAGAGTTCGTACTAAACTGTTGAGTATATTGTGTATACAGGGCGAGAGTTTAAAACAGGAAATGTGCTCTTCTATCATGAATTTAGAACCTGGGTTATGTTCTTCAGTTAGTGCATATTTATTTTAATGTCTCTTCTAACAGTTAACAGTTTTTCTTTTTTCTTTTTTTTTTTGAGACAGGGCTTCTTAGTCCTGGTTGTCCTGGAACTTATTTTGTACACCATGCTGGCCTCAAACTCAAAGAAATCCTCCTGCCTCTGATTCCCGAGTGCTGGGATTAAAGGCATGCACTGCCATTGCCCGACAGTTTTTCTTTGTTTTAAAATATAACTTATAGTTTTATATTCCTCTGGGTCAGAATCTTTTAAGGCAGTGGTTCTCAACCTTTCCAATGCTGCAGTCCTTTAGAACAGTTCCTCATGTTGTGATGTCCCCCAACCATAAAGTTTATTTCATTGTAATTTTGCTACTGCTATGAATTGTAATGTAAATATCTATCTATAGCATATCTGATATATGACCCCAAAGGGGTCATGACACAAAACAGATTGAGAATCACTGTTTTAATGATTCCTCCTTACGTATTTACCAGAATAATTAAAAAGCTTTGGCCATGTGGAGGTAGTAGTAGTTTCCCATGCGTTTTATGCTTACACTTTACTATCCCTGCCGGGCCCTTTCTCCAGCCAGCCTGGCTCAACTGTACTAGGTACTGATTAGGAACATGAATCTTGAAACGAACACACCCGCGTTAGAATTCCAGGGTCCACTACTGACAGGAGTTGGCCCTTGGCAGATTTCTTCATGTCTGAGATAGAACTGACAGTTCTGCCTTGAAAGATTGTTTAGGGGGCCCCATTATATGATGCAAATAAAATCACTGTGCTTGACATGGAAGTGAGCAAGTAAGGGAGAGTTGCTGTCCCTGCCCTGCATGGTCTCCTGAATGGTATTCTGCTGGTTCTGTTCTCTTTACCACTTTGTTCTCAGTCTTCATCTCGTCTACAATGCATTTTGCTCCCTAATTAATTTTTCTTATGGAAGGTTAAGAGTGATCCCTAACTTAATGGGCTCACTTGTAACAAACTTGTTTTCCAGGGTACTAATTAGGAATTGTGTTTTATAGTTTTGTTTTATAAATATTTGACATTTTCAAATTGTAAGCTTCTTGAGGGCAAAGATTATATATTCAGTTCTATAAGTTTGAGTCTATAGTGTTCTTTCCTAGTAGGAGAAGCCAATCATTAATTTGTTGTCTAAGCCTCAGATTGTAATTTGTAATCAACTGTTTCATCACTTACTATATCCAAAACATTTAATTGCTATTAGAATAATACATTTTTATGAATATCATTGCATAAATTTACTTTTTTTCTGATAAATAAACCATTGCATGTATTTACTTCCTTTTGGCATAAATGAATAAATTTTTGACATTTTGTTAAATACAATACCACTTAGTTAACAGTAGATTTGAATTGACTTCAAGTCTCTTTCTGTCTTTTCAAATGGCATTTTGTTCCCTCATTCTATATGCACATATGAATTCCATCTGCCTGTGGGTTTTCTATAGCATCTTGGCAAAGAAATATTAGCAGTTATGGAATGCTTTATCAAGTCTTGTTGTAGTAGGTGCATATATTTCTAATTCTGCTTACCATATGAGAAATTGGGGTATTGGGGGATTTTGCCTTTGGGACGCCACTCTGTGTACTCCAAACCTCTGTGATTCTCTCTGCTGCCTAACTTAGCTGTATCCACTGGGATAAGCAGCAGAAACAGCATCTCCACTGCTGGAATTGCAGGCAGAGCATGACTGCCTGTATTGTTTATGAATTTGAGGACTCTAACTCCAGCTATGTACTTGTAGGGCGAGTGCTTTCCCCTTTGAACTATCTCCCCAGCCTCTTTTAGTCTTTAAAAATGAAGAATATGTGTGTAAAATGTACATTTGTGTGCAGGTGTGGGTGCATATGTTGTAGTGGATGTGAAGGTAAGAGAACAACCCCTGGGATCATCCCTGAGATACCTACCTTTTGTTTGAGACAGGGTCTCATTGGCTTGGCATGTTGCCAGGGTAGGTTCCAGAATTTTGCCATCGCTGGCATTGTCAGTGTACACCACTGTGCCCTTTGGTTTATGTGGGTTCTGAGGATCCAGCTCTGGTCCTCCAGCCACTTACTGTAGACAGAGACTACCCAGACCCAAAATAATCACACAGAAACTATATCAGTTACAGCACTGCTTGGCCTATTAGCTCAGGCTTCTTATTAACTAACTCTTATATTTTAAATTAACCCATTTCTATTATTCGGTGTATTGCCACAAGGCTGTGGCTTACGGGGTAAAGTTCTGTCTCTTTCGGCAACTACATGGCATCTCTCTGACTCCATGTAGTTTTTCCTTCTATCTCTGCTTGGAATTCCTGCCTTGTTCTATTCTGTGCTGCCATAGGCCCAAAGCAGATTCTTTATTAACCAATGTTAATAAGCCATATTCACAGCATGTAGAGGGGAATCCCACATCACTTACTGAATCATTTCCCTAGCCCTCATTTCCACTTTATATCCTTGCATCTATTGAGCAATTACTGACACAGTGAATCAAGAAGTGAACTGCTGTTGATCGAGCAATGAACAAAATTGATTAGGCCTCTTGTCCTGGAAGAGTTATCAAACAACTGTAGTTAAAGGAGAAAGAAAATAAATGGGGATAGATGATAGTGGCTGGTTGTAAATGTTATGGAGAGGGATATGGTAAGGAAGGATGCTAGAGACAGATTAGAGGGTGGAGAACCATCTGGGTTAAATAGGGCTGTGCAGACTTTGCAGACCTCTGAACAAAGACACCAGAGGTGGGCCTTTGGGTATTTCTTCAAATGTGACTGTGTGTTAGACTATTGATGCTTGATTGATGTTAGACTTTTTGCTATATTAGCAGTTCTATTTTTTCTTTCATTTGTTCTTATCATATTCTGCTTTTCTGTTTGGGCCTTTGATTTAAAGTTTTATATGTCTTTCTCTGAAAAAGTTTTTTTTGTGTGTGTGGTTATTGACTAGAAATACAAGTTTTTAAAGAAATTGGCACTTGAGAGACTTGAAAAATAAATCCTTCATGTATCCAAGTTCAGGGTTCTTCTGAAAAACCTATAACTATTGCTAAAATGTATTCTAAATACATAAACAACTCATGTGCAAAGGAGAAAATGTAAAAATTCTGATGACTACAATGGCAGTCTACAACTTGATTGGTTGTTTCCTCAATTTGCTTATGTATAACTTTAACATGAAAAAAAAGTTTGCTTATGATGGATTTATGTTAAAAGAACCTCTCCTGTCCTAGAATTTTAAGATCATTACTTATGTGGTATAACCATCGTATCTCATCTTTAATTACAGTCATGAGATAAATTTATTTATAAAACTTTGGATATGCAAATAGACAGGATTATTTAGATATAAAAGTTATTGTTACTGATGGAGGCATGTTTTGAATTTTGATATTTTGCCTAATGATTCTCATTTGATAATTTTAAGTGTAGAGATTTTAAGTCATTTGATATTTTTAACTGTAGAATTTTCAGTGTGCTCATGTAAATCGTATTTTCATTTAATTCATTGGAAAATATTCAGCATTATTTGCCATTTTGAAATACACAGCTTCATATTTGAGGCTATTGTTACACATGGTACATATATTTAATATGAGGTAAATATGTATTTTATAGCATGTAAGTAAAAATTAGTGGAATTTTTGTGCAACATTAAACCAAAGCCTTTTTATGAACTTCTGTGATTACATATGCAATATTATTTAAATTTTTATTACATTTTTATTTTGTTGTTTATGTACCTACAAATGTACATTCCACTGCATGCTGTGGAGGTCAAAGGACAACTTGAGAGAGTAGGTTCTTTCCTTGTACCATGTGGGTCCTAGTGAAATAATTTGAAGAAGCAAACTGAGGAAACATTGTTTTATGAGAAAGGAAACCTTGGGTTCAGCTTCACTGCTGTTAGAAGGAAGGAGAAACCTTGTATCTATGTCCCTGGGGATGTCTCTTCTTTTTTCTTTATAGTTGAAAAGATATAATTAGTACTGAGAGGAAGTCTCACCTTCAACTCATTGGTCACCCACCTTACTTAGGTGATTTATCAAAGGCAGAGAGTTCTCTATTTAAAAACAATTATGAAAACAAAATCCATTTAGAACTTAGTTCTATTTAACATTTACTGAGGATATTTGATTTATAGAAAGTAAAATTAGAAAGGTAGGTATTTGGGTATGAAATATGATGGGATGACAAAGCCAGGATTTATAAAAGAAGGCAGAATTGCATAGTGCACCATGTTTTCAAAGCTTCATGGCTTAGTTTCCTTTAAGGATGTCAAGTTTCACACCGCAGCTGTATCGCCTCAGGAGGCAGGGATCAGGGAGTACCAGAGAACACTCTTAGCATATGTAACTCACTTATTTTATGTTGATCCATTGCCTTTTCATTAATTCTACTTAACAAGATCCTGAATATCAAAATGTATTACACCTAATTTAGAACTTCACTTCTATTAGATTGTTGCGGGAGCTCCTTCTGCTCCTTCAGCCAATAGCCTTTAAGATACCAGCCCACTTGGGCATGGTCTCTTTTGCTTTAAAAAGCAGTGGTAGCCCTGCTCTCTCTTGCTTCCAGTTCCGCTTCCGGCTACTAGACTCTGTTCCTGGTCATGCAGAGGGTCGCACTGTCTAGGACAGTGTTCTGTAAGTTTTCCCCTTAAATAAATAACCCTTTTATTANCACTTGGGCATGGTCTCTTTTGCTTTAAAAAGCAGTGGTAGCCCTGCTCTCTCTTGCTTCCAGTTCCGCTTCCGGCTACTAGACTCTGTTCCTGGTCATGCAGAGGGTCGCACTGTCTAGGACAGTGTTCTGTAAGTTTTCCCCTTAAATAAATAACCCTTTTATTAATCATAATTCCAAACTGGTGTGGGATTGTTTTGTGATTTATGTCTACATTAGATCAGTTTTTTTTTAACAGATTGGAACAGTGTATTATATTTGTTAAATAATTGACCAAGAATTAAATAACTACTTTGGAACTTAGTAAATTTGCTAACACATGCCCTGTGAACAATATGTTTCTAAGTCATATGTAGCTTTAGTAAGTATTGGTTATTACATATGTATATTTGTAATGTATGTATTTTAATGTTTTGATCTTATGGAATCAGTATTGAAATTGCTTCAAAAATATTTTCATATTAAGTCTCTTTAGCTTTAGAATTAAAAATTTGTTAGGCAAGACCATTAGAAAGCATTCCAGTTATTTCTTTGGAAATTAAGTAGAGTCTATACTTGTTTTTTATAGTGTCTCCTGATATTCCTGAATCCTGGAAATGAGGATTTTCTGAGTTGTTGTACCTTAAGAAGTAAGAACGGCACAAGAAATATAACATTATTGGATGTATGCTTTCTGTTTGTTTTCTTTTAGCTTCACTTCTGTAAAGCGAATCTGCATGTGTCTTTCTTCCAGTTCTCTTTTCCTTATTCCCTTCCTAGTGTGTGTTGTCTCTGTCACCCTTTTTTGGCTGACTTCTTATTTTTTCTGTTTTCAGGTTGGCTCTATTTACAAACTGTCAGTTCTAAATCTTAGCTCATCTCTAGGCTCAGGCAGAATTCTTTGGTCAGATGTTGCTCTTCCATCTCAGTTTCCTGCAGCTCTTCTGCAGGATTCACTGTCCTTTGTCCTGGGACAGTTGTTCCACATTCTCCTGCTTGTTGCTTCTGGATGCTCTGAGAGAAACAGTTTCCTTTGCATTGCTCCTGTAGTGTGTAATGAGAAGAAATGAAAGGAATCCTGAGAGAGAACCTTGGCTCTTTCAAAGTGAGTGAGGTAGGGCATTGACAGATGGGAATGTTCCCAGCTCTACATGTCAGTAGAAGGGCCAAAGGTTGTGATGAACATGGAGAAAGTGCCCATCTTAAGTTTTTCAAATTTGTTTTTAAGGATAAAAAATTGCAGGCAATATTAATTTAACCAAAATGTCATTGGAAAAGCCTGAAAACATTTTTAAAAGTTGGGTTGTTATTAAATAACTTACTTTTTACTGTAAAGTCTTTGGTATTTTTGATACTACACCTTTGTATTTTTCTCCCAGTACTTCATGAAAAAGGCCTCACACATGTAAGCACACAGGTATTACAGTGTCTTCTTGATAGCCTTCCCTACTCTATGCCACTTCTCAGTGTGCTTCACACAATTTGTTTAGTAGAATTTTATTGACAGACTCCATGATTTCCTTCTCTAATTGAATGTAAATAAAATAATGTCTAATGCAGTGAAATTTGTGTGAGTAACTTATTCACTATTAATCTTAAAAGTACAGAAATTTTGTGATAGGATACAGTAGATTCTGGAATAATGTAAACACATTACTGATGAATTGAGATGAATAAAGTGAAATTTAGAATTTCTTTTTTATAATTCATTGCTACTACTTTTGTAACTATTGGCTTGCTCAGTTTACTTTTCTATTGTTGGACCTATAGTAGATTTTGAAAACTCAGACTTGGCACTATTCTACCCCCCCGCCAAAGCTTACTGAGTTCTTTTATATAAATTATATCCTTTTAGGTGACTATATGGAAAGAAAAACTTCGAGTGGTAGGTGGTATAATTGAAATGTAGATCATAATCTCTATTTGTTTTACCAAATTAGTTAGGGGTTCTGAGGATACATTTTGAATATTTGTGTATATTTAGCATTTCATCTCTTTGTTAGAAATCTCTCAGGGTGACTTGTTTTTAATAGGATGTGTCTTGAATTGTAAACCAATCACTCTTGAAAAGTATTAAGCCCTTTAAACACACTGGTCAGCCCCACAGAGGGAAGCCTACAGGTTTATTAGCACTGCTTGGCCTGAAAGCACAGCATACCCTTTTAGGTTGCACAGCAACAGACTCCTAGCAACCATAATAGATTGAATTTCTAAGAGTGACTGGGCTGGATGTAATAATAAGGCAAGAGGTACAAACAGTTGTCATGGTTTTCTTTTCACAGCAAGCTAGTTTGATTTAGAGGAGCTAAGCTTTTCAAAAATGGTCAAACTTCTAATAAAACTTTTACTGTTTGTGCATAGGACTTTTGGTATTACCATAGCAATAGTGATACCAAAATTTAAGAGTCATGGATTAATAATATGCCCATAATAAAATAAATGTTACAAAAATTATTATCTAAAGTTTTCAGGAGGAAGTTTCTAAAAGCACATTATCATAAACTTAAATTAGAATCAGAACCAAATAATCCTAGTACCCCTTTTAAAAATAAAAACATGTTATTTAGGCTTTCTCTTTTTGACATTCTATTTTTACTTTGTTGCAATTACCTGTAGTTTTATGTTGTGATATAATTGAACATTCATATAAAAGTGATCATTTTACAAACTTCAAAACAATAAAAAAAATCCCAGGTTAATTGAACTGCTTTGTAGTTGTAAATCAACTGAAGCACAGTATTTATTAATGAAACAATAAAGAAGTAAAGTATTGAATCTTTCGCAGTGATAGTAAAAGCACTTGTGGTTTGTCTAAAAATGTAATGTCTTCTAATTTCTCAGCATTCTTTTCAGCCACTAGTTGTGTGTTTACTAATGTCGCTGTGTAAAGGAACTTAATTCGAATACATTCCCAGTCTGAAGAAGGATGCTGCCATCAAAGAGGCTCATATAGCTGCTGGAGTTGAGAGTAGAACTACAGCCTTTGACAGCGATAAGCTGTAAATATACACACATGCTAATACCCCTGATTTGTTCATCTTTTGTGTCGGCATTTGGAAAAGATGGTTAAAGTGGCAGTTGTAGTAAAGACTAGCAATTACAGTAAAGAACAGAAATTAGGTATTTGTGACCTATTATATTTCATTAAAAGACTTCCTTATTAAAATGGCACTGCTTACTCTGATTACTTGACAGCTGCCCAAAACAGATTAGAAAACACAGTTTCAGCTAAAGGTAAAACCAACCTCTTAAGCAAGCTTATAGCTTAGAATAAATAAATGATATAGAATAAAGTCATTTTTAAACAATACATTTGCTTTTGGGAGAAATGTTTGTCAGTGGCTAAGTAGTGCACTCCCTTAGCATTCATCTCGGAAGAGCTTACCAATGGGATTTTCCCACTAAGATGTTTTACAACGCTCATCTAGGATCACACTAGCTTTCTATTAGACAATCTAGGGAGCAGCATGGCTTCAAGTAAGCAGTATTTTTTTTCTGCCCTCACCCCAAGCACAACTCAGACTTTAGAAGCTCCATTACTAGGTTACTTCTATAATATTCTAAGTGTTCTTTATTTCAAGCCAGATTATCCCCCATGAGTTCAGTACTTGAACTTTAGGCATCCCCTTCACAGTAATGAATTGTTTGCTTTCTCCTCTTTTTCATCTTCTTTGGCTCTTTTTAACTTTGGTACTATTTCTGCTTGCTTTGGAAAACACAGTATACCTACCGATTCTTGTTTGTTTGTTTTTGTTTTTTTGACTCTGTTTTCTATACCATCAAGTATGGGACAATCACTGTGTAGAAAATTCTGTGAATACCAAATTATACTTCACTGTTGAAGACACAAACACAGACTTTGTATGAAATAGATGTATACAAAATTGACTTGTTAGAATTCACAATGTTAATAGAAAGCTGTTGTATGTGTGTGGAGCTGTATAATTTCCATAAATACCGAGACTAAACTATATAAGACACTCATGATTAATTCCGGTTGCAAACAAGTTGGGTTTTCAGCTTAATGAATATCTTTCCCAAGTTGGAAGAGTTTTGCTGTCTTACATAATTCAAAGAGAAGAAAGTAAGGCCTAGTTTTTTTTGTTGTTGTTTTTTGTTTTTTGTTTGTTTAAATGGAAACTTAAGCCCCAGTTTGTTGTTTGGTAGATTGCTTAAATATATATTCCTTTGATTTCAGGTTTTTAAAAATGTAAAAATGGGGATGCTATGTACTCAAGAGGGCTATAAAATGAAAGATAGGTAAAAGATAACATAAATTAAGAATAGAAAAACTGAGGTCCATGTAGTTAATTTGAAAATTGATAATCTTTCTTTTAAATTTAATTTTTTCTACATTTTATTTTGTGTGTATGGTTGCTTTGCCTGCATGTATATCTGTGGTCCATCTGCATGCAGTACCCATGAAAGCCAGAAGAAGGTGTTTGATCCCTGGAACAGGAGTTATAGATGTTTGTGAGCTACTGTGTGTGTGCTCAGAAATGGTCCTCTGGAGGAACAGCCAGTTCTCTTAACCACAGAGCCATCTCTCCAGCCCTGATATTATCATTTGCATTGTGTCTCATCACTGTGATGTGTGATGTAAGGAAAGTGTTTAGGAGAGAGCAGTAGCTGAAGATAATACCACAGACCTAGACTTCATAAAGTCGTTGTTTCAGTACTGGTTAGTAGTGAAAATTTATATATAAAGTGACCTCTCTTGTCTACACCCTGGGGCCACATTTTTAAAAATTATGAGAGCCGAAAAGTGTATGCTAACATGTTAAATGTTAACCTGTCCACAATTTTGATAAAATTTTAAAGAACAGGCTGTACTTTTGTTGTTTTGGTAAATATGTACAGTTTGGCCTCTCCATAATATGTAAATATGTACAAAGAACTTCTCTGTAACATTTTTTTCCACATGGAAATGATGTGAAGATGTGCCTAATCTGGCTAAGTTTAGTGTCTTTTGTTGTGGTAAGAGAATTGACAGTGATCAGAATCTGTTAAGAATTAATGCAACATTAGAGACATTGTAAATTCATTGATTACCTTTAGAACTGTTTGATCTAGTTCAAAGAATGTTCAACTTTTTTATAGTTAATTTGTTAAAAATCATTTATATTTTACTATATTCTGTTGTTAATGCCATATTCTGTTATAAATGTGATGAAGGTATTTGATTTAATGAGAAGGTAGTGTATTCAACGAATACAAATGGCTTGAAATATAACAGAAGTAGCTAGTCAGATTAAACTAGGTGTAGGAAGTAACTATCTGACTTCATATTTTTGAGGAAGGTAATTCCTGACTGTGTTTAAGAAAAGGCAAAGGTATGGGATTTGCTTAACAAGTCAGAAGAATACATGGATAAAGTGATAATCTAGAGCCAGTGCAAAGAACACTTAATGTTAGGAGGTAACATTAAGTCTGCAGTAAAACCACTAGCCGTTACTTGTGGTTTCTGTAGACCACAAGTTATTTTTTCTCAACAATTTGTATGCTAATATTGTTGACTCTTTAATGAAATTTTAAAGAATGAAGTATTGTTAAAAATACTAAATTCAGAATGTTTTATAATTGTAAACTTTTTAAAAATTTATGTTTTATTTAAAACTTTTCATGTAACATATTTTGATAATATTCTTTTCTCTTTCCCAACTCTTCCCAATCCCATCCTACCTCCTTACACATCCAACTTATGTTTGTGTGTGCGCTCTCTCTTTCTCTCAAAATACCAAAAGAAAAAGCACACAGACACATTCACAAACAAAACAAAAACATGGGATCTGTCTTGTGTTGGCCTTCCATGGAGTGTGGGATATACTCAGTGACACTCCTTTGGAGAAAACTGATTTTCCTTTCCTAGCAGGTATCAGCTGGTCATGGGTGGGAATTTGTGTCTGCTTCGTCTCCTCAGTGTTGGAATTTTGCCTGGTTTGAACCTGTGCAGGACTCATGCATGCTGTCACAGTCTCTGTGAGCTCATGTTTTCAGTCCTGTTGTATCTTGAAAATACTGTTTCATTGGAGTTGTCCACCAACTCTGACTCTTATGTATAGATCCCCAAGCCTTGAGAGGAGGGGTTTGATAGGCATCACAGTTAGGGCCGAATGCTCCAAAGTTCTTCACGCTCACAAAACTACTGCTAGGTATTGTGTCTCTGGAGTTATTTTGTATTTTACATATAATGCCTTTCTACAAGATTGACAACATAAAGAGATTTTAAGTCAAAAGATGTCTTCTCTGCTTCTATCATACTAAGTGCATAGCTTAATTACTTTTAGATTAAAGACCTTAGTACTGTGTGGATATAGAAGAACAGAAAAAAGATTCTGTGTTTGAGTAGAGACATTTTAAGGGATAAAGTAATACCATGATTTGTATTTTATAGTTGTGAGGGTTATTCACACTATAGATGTAGAGCCAAGTATGTAGAGTTGAAACATTCATTTGAAATAGTGGAAGAGATGAAATCGACAAGAAAAAGGCATAGCATTTAAAACATGGTTAGAACACATCCAGGCAGTGTACATTTAAGAAAGGATCCACTGTCAAGATGAAAGTGGTCTTCACTGAGATGAATTTGGAAGATATAGATAGAATAGATAAGACATCGAGCATAAAGACCCGTAAACCAGGGTTTTCGCTTTTAATTAAGAAATAATTAAATAATTGGCCAGGCAGTGGTGGTGCAAACCTTTAACAGCACTCGGGAGGCAGAGGCAGGCCGATCTCTGTGAGTTTGAGGCTAGCCTGGTCTACAAGAGCTAGTTCCAGGGTAGGCTTTAAAGCTACAGAGAAACCTTGTGCTGAAAAAAAAAAGGTAAGGCCTTTTGTCCTTGTATTTCATGAGTTCATGGGTGATATGGATAGCTGCTACTCAGTGGAGTTGTGTTGCAAAATGTGAACAAGTGTAATTCCAGCTGTATGCCAGCACCATGCTAGTGAGCTATATTGCCAGTGTAGCACTTTATTGGCACTAATACAAGTGATGGTGCCATAATAATTATCAGTTGTGTTGTAATGAAGATTGAGGCTGAGGAAACATTTATATAAAAAGGATATGGGAATCATGCTAAGCCCTACATCAGTGGTTCTCAACCTATGGGTCACGAACACTTTGGAAAACTTGTATCTACAACAGTATTAGTAGCCTTAGCAAAATTACAGTTATGAAGTAGCAACTAAAATAATTTTATGGATGGGGTTCACCACAACATGAGGAACTGTGTGAAAGGGTTGCAGCATTAAGAAGCTTGAGAACTACTGCCCTACATCAATAAAGAGCAAAAGCCAAAGGTCACAAACCATATTCCTTTATATTTGACTGTTTACCAAGAAGCAGATGGAACATGCTTTATCATTGTAACCTAACCAGTTCTTTTGTAGAACAGTGGCAAAAGGAGAACTGATTCATCATCCTGCCCCCAGTTTGTAGTTCACCTCTTTCCCAATGTCCCAAGTGCTTTCTTATAGCTTGCCCACGTGTGTAGTCTGCTTTAGCCTTGCTCCGCTCTCTGCAAGCTCTCTTCCCAGCAACTCTTGGTGCTAGAGGTCAGTATGTCTATCTCACCTGCACTGGGAAATATTGTCCATGACTGCACTCTGTGTCCTCAGGATCTGCTCAAGTAGAGTTTTAAAACTCAGCATGACACTGAACTAAACAAACTTCTTGTCCCATGAGCTTATGCCTGGATAGTCAGAATCTACATCCAGAAGTGCAAGAAGAGGCTGGCGAGATGGCTCAATGGTTAAGAATACTTGTGGCTTTTGCTGAGGTGGTGGATTCATGTGCCTGAACCCACATGGCAGCTCTGAACCATCCATGATTTTAGTTTCAGAGGTTCCGACTATTTTCTGGCCTCCCTGGACACTGCATGCAAGCATGTGCCACACAGACACACATGAAGGCAGAGTACCTCCCCCCACCCATACACAAGTTCAAGAACTTGGAACAATAGTTTCTCTTGCCTGTTCTCAAGATGGTGCTGGAAGTGACCATTTGACATGGTGACAGATCAGCAGGACTTACTGTACTGTGAAGTGCCATAAGAATGAAAAAGCTAGGGGCTGGAGAGATGGCTCAGAGGTTAAGAGCATTGCCTGCTCTTCC
>LOJH01001108.1:24641-37043 GCA_001685095.1 Ellobius talpinus | reverse complement strand
CACAACCATCTGTAATGGGGTCTGGTGCCCTCTTCTGGCCTGCAGACACACACATACAGAATATTGTATACATAATAAATAAATAAATAATAAGAATGAAAAAGCTAAAGACAGCTGGGCTCCGGACTGTATTTGGATGCAGTAAGAATGGGAAATAACCAGGCCTTGCTTATCACAATGTTTGCTTGCATCTAGTCACCTCACACATTGCTAACCACCTTACCAGAGATGATAAAGTCATCATAGAATACAGCAAGAGGTAAATAAATTATTGAAAATCCACATAGAGCTTAGGACCCCAGGGAGGGCATTTTGTTCACATGGTAGTGCATTAACATAGTTAATGCATTGTATATGAGGATCATATATGTTTAATGTGTGTATATTATACCCAACATAGTTCCTTTTTAATTGAATCATTGTATATGAACAGGCTCTCAAGGAAGAACTTAGGTTTGATGTTAAAGTGACACACTGTAAAGGCACACTTGTATCGGTGAACTAGTGTGGTAGCTGAGGAACTTGCAGTGCCTTCAAAGATCTGAGCAATTGTATCAGAGTTAGTGGGAAACAGAGAACCAGCTGTTCTAAGTGGAGATTTTGTATTTAGCCTGTTTGAAGAGGAGGGATTGGCAAAGATAAATTGACTTATTTATCCTGGACTTGGATGATAACAAGGCTGATGCAGGGAAGGGTATTTGGAGAAAATAATTAAATTAAAGGAATAATTCAGAAGGCTAAAAATATGTAGTTATATGCTTGTATAATTAGTAGTTATTTTACTTAAAATCATTGTGAAACTTGTAGTCACTTCATTTATAATGTATTCAATAAACTCCATTTCAGAAACAGTCACAGTGTAACAGACATATCTGATAATAGAGTTTAAATGTCCAGTTCTTTTAGAGAAAGTGGTTGTATTGTACTACTTAGTGTAGATTATTTCATTTTGCCGAGCCTGACTTGTAATCTTCTAGATACACAAACACCTGTGATTATTTTTTGGGCTTTGTCATTTGTTAGTCTGAAATACATGTATTTAGATTTGCTGCCTGTTCAGATAGACCCAGCTGTGCCTGTTTGCTTTGTTATTTTTCCAAGTTTAATGGACCAATATAAAAACTTATGGCAACTGTCACTTAATGTCACTTCTACCTTTAAGGAAAATGAAAACAAAACTGAATCATGCTAGAAAACTGTATTGCTGTTTCTAGTTGACTGTAAGGTACACATTATGCTAAACTGACCCGTGATATCATGGGACAAAGTTAGGCCAATAAAAATAGCCTGAATATAAACAGATACGTAAGTGTGTGTTGTGTTGTCCTTGTCACTGTTAAGTTGACTGTATTGGAAATAAAGATTAGTGGTTTCAAAATAACCTTTCTTGTTTTTCTACTGTGAACCAGAGATTTCTTCAAAAAAAAAAACCTGAAAAAATACAGTACATACACCTTTAATCCCAGCACTCTGCTGTGTTGAGTCTGAGGCCAACTTAATCTGCATAGTAAGATCCTATCTCGGAAGTTTTTTTTATATATATAAAATTGCTTATTGTGTGTATTTTACTAATATTTCAGCTTTGTGGTCTGTTCATTTCCACTTTGCTTCTCTATTTCCAAGAAATATTGATTTTGTGATTTGAGCTAATATATGTTACCTGTTAATCTTGTCTCATTTTTATTTCTTTAAATACAGAGAGTTAGCAGATGATTTTTAGAGTTGTTTGGTCTTTCCTCTTCACGTTGTAAAGCAAACATTTAAGAAATCACCGTTTCTTATTTTTCCTCATTTATATTTTTCTGATAATTAAAACATTAGTTTTATTCATTGAATTCCAATTTATTAAACCATTCCCATTGTTTCCTGTAAAATCAAAACCAATATCCTTTTTGTCTTAAAAAGAAATTTAAAAATTAGAGATTTAGTTACAAAGAGTACTTTTAAATAATTGAGACATATAGTAGTATTTATCCTCAAGCACAGTAATTTAAAATAATCAACAGTTTCAAGATTTTTAAAAATAATTTTTATGTTAATCTTTTAATATATTTGAACTTTTGGTATTTCTGACATTTTATGAAGCAAATACCTTGAGTTTGGCTGGTTGAAAGACTAGGGCTAACTTGATCACGTCCTCTATTACCATGTAACACAGAGATACCCGAAGAGTAAAATCCTTCAGTCTGTCATATACAGGATCTTATGTCTGAAAGTTTTCAAAAGTGTATATTTAAAATTTTGAAATATGCTTTTCTTGGTGGTTGACAATGAATATGGTGAGGAACTTTATTCTTTCACAACTATATGTACTCGAGTCATCATTAGATTGTGTCATGTAATTCTTTTAAATGCTTCAGGAACCCTGTTTGTCCGTGGTGCTATGGAAACTATAAGAGAACTTCTCTCTGCTGTCTATCACCTAGCCCCTCTGTCACCTCCAGCTGTCTCAGGTAGGAATAAAGGCGTGCTGTATTGAAAATTCATATAGCTATCACTCAGTTTACAGGAAACAGTGAGAAAGCATCCTCCAGCTGTCTCAGGTAGGAATAAAGGCGTGTGTATTGAAAATTGATTTAGCTATCACTCAGTTTACAGGAAACAATGAGAAAGCGTCCTCACCCCTTTATGTGAGACAATTAAGTACTTTACAAGCTTAGATCAGTTTAAAGAGACCAAAAATAGAAGGTGCAGTCTTTTTACATGGCTTTGGTACCCGTGTGTCAACCTCCATATTGTCTGGATTGGGTATCCTAAAATGGTAGCCAAATAATTGTATATACTTTCTGCATTTCTATACTAGTTAAATTACCAGACATTGTGCACATAGCAGAATCTACTTAAAGGCAGAAAAATAGCAGTCACTTTCTGAAGTTCAGACAATGACATGATAACACTTAGGCCAGTGGGTATGAATATGTGGTGAGTAATTGGCTAACATGTTTCTGATGATGTCATAATTCCTCCACTCATTAATGGGTTGGTTACTGCATTTGGGTTATGTGAGCCCTTTGCTTTCATTGCAAACAGTTCTTTAAAGAGAGCCTTTCCTTTGGTGTGTAGAAACACAAAACGAGCTGGGGTCGATGTGTGATGTTGGGAAATCGGTTTAGTGTCTGAGCACTTATTAGCAGTTCATCATTGCTCTCTGAGACGGTGTTTGCATTCAGCTATTTTCTTACCTTTCTGAATTGTTGAAATTCATTTGCCAGTCCGTTAAAGTTGATAAAACATTATTTTGCCATTTCTTTTTTAAAATGAAACTTAAAGCTGGGATTTTCAAGTAATTATATGGTTTACCTTGTAGTTGGTGATCTAATGATCTATTAATTAAATGTGTCTTAATGGTTTTAAATGTAGTTTATATTTCCCGCATGGTGCTGGTTTTTGAACCCAGGGCCTCATGCATACTAGGCAAATTATCTGTCCTAATTCTGTCCTAATATGCTTGCTTTTGCTGTGATGTGGATTAGACCTAGTGTCTCTCAGGCCTAAGTACATGCCCTGTCTCTGAGTTACACTACCCATTCAATTAGTCTTTAAAAGCTACCTTTCAAGTTTATTTCATAGTCCTATGAACCTTTGTATAATTCCATTGGAAGATGTGGTGATAAGGTAGAATCTATGAAAGTTCTGGGTTCTTTAAGTAGCCTTGCTTACTGAAGGAAATCTTCAGTTTCTGTGGGAAAATGAATGTACTGGCTGCTAATTTGGAAACAAGACCAAAGAGAAATAAGAACTTTCTCATCATCTCAGAACTAAAGAGACACCAAAACTATATGCCACCACCGCCGCCCGCATGTGTGTGTGTGTGTGTGTGTTTGTGTGTGTGAGAGAGAGAGAGAGAGAGAGAGAGAGAGAGAAAGAGAATGAGAAAGCTAGGCAGAATCAGAGACAGAGACATACAGAGAGAGACAGACACGGAGAACTTTGTCTCTGCCTTCCAAATACTGGAATTGCTGGGATTACAGTTGTAGTCTCTGATGCTGTAGCCTCCATTTCAGACTGTGTTTTTGTAAATGTCCTCCAGAGGTTGCACCAAAAGTTCCCCAGTGCATTTCTCGAAATTTTATCATGGATATAAGGTTACAATAAGGTTATAAGAATGGTGATTAATTTTGTGTCTAAGCCCTCACAACATGATTTGAAACATAACTATGCATTTATGTGTAGGAGTTATAATTTAAGAGTATACTTTTATCAAAGTATATTTAAAGTATCAGCTTTTTCTTTCAGATAGTTTCCTAGGAAATGGCACAATTTTCTTGTATTTTTCAAACCATTAAAGTTGTTAATCAAATCAATATGATACTCATTTTACTGACTATTTCCATAATTGAGTGTATGTGACTATAGGCATTGTATATCTAATAATTATATAAACTTAGGTGAATTTGTAAAGGTAGTTGCAGTATATTTTTAGAAATAATATAAAGGAAATAAAGCAGTGACTGTGCTAGTAAAACTTTTCCTTATGAAAAGATGTGGAGGAAGCATCCTTCTGTCATCCCAAGGAAAGCAGCAGAGAACACTTTCATATGTGTTTCTCCTTACACCATTTTTCCTTTTACTCTGATATTTAGACCTACTTTAGTTTGGGTAGCGATAATCTCTTCTGTTGTATGCGAAATGAATGAGGTTATTGGAAAGGGGAACTGGTGGAAAGTAAGCAAATTTGTATAGAAGTAAGCATTTATAAGGTAGCTCATTTACATAGTAGGCCACAATTTACGTGTGTGTGTGTGTGTGTGTGTGTGTGTGTTTAGTATTTGTAAGAACTTGTTCTGATTGGTCAGTTTATGGTTTAGCCATTGTCTCCTTGATGTTAATGGGGAAGCATTGACTGACAGGTAAAGAAACACAATTTGAGTAATGTAATTCTCATGTTGATGGTGTGGCTGTGAATTCTGATATGGCTCTGAAATATTCTATCCATCATGTCAGGAACTTTCAGATTGTTTTCAAATTAAAGACATTCTGCAGGAACCATGTTCACGGGGATTTTTGTAAGTCAAACTGGTCTGAAGAACAGATTCATCTTGGTTTCTTTCACTTGGGACCTTGAGTTACAAAGCTTCGCAGCTATTCACAGCTCTGTATGGTTGTCTGTAAACTAAGAGTAGCTAACTATCTCTCTCTGTTCTTTGTTTTGGTATAAGTGGTGATCAGGTTTATATCTTTTGTTACTGCCCATTGTGGATCTAGAAATAAGAATTAGACTTGATGTTCTCTCTCTCTCTCTCTCTCTCTCTCTCTCTCTCTCTGAAAGTTTTTTGATTTTTATACACTATACAGGAAATAAAGGTGATTAAAAAAATATCAGGCCCTGTAGTAGTTTGTTTTTATACTAGTTCAAAAAATACAAAAAATGTTAAATACACAAGACTCCCGTATTAAATATATTTAATATATTAAATGAAGTAAAATGTAACATTAGTAAGTATATTATTCTTTCTGGTATTTGTAATGTTTATTGGATTTCATAACACTAACCCTGGTAGTTAAACACATATAGGTTTGTCAAAGTAATTTTTATGACCTACTCTCTGTTTATAGAGTAAAAACGCTGGGTTATGGTAATCTTCAGTAATCGTAGTAGAATTGCTAGGAATGATTCCTTCACATCAGAGAATTGTAGAGTTTTTCATATGTAAGTTTCAAGTTGGGTTTTCATGATATACAAATATGCATTAATTCTTACTGTATTGTAGTAATCTATGAAGTTTCCTACAAACACAGGAAGAAATCCTAAAATCAGTGGTTCTTTAAAAATATGAAATCTAGTAAGAATTAATCATAAGATAAACAAATTGAAGTTAAACATAGCTATTTAGACTGAAATGTAATTGAATTGTTTAGACTCAATTCATTGTACAAATTTTGTGTCTGGAGTTTATGTTTTAAGAAGGCAGTGACATCCGTTTTTCTCAAACTAGTTAATAAGCTTTTAGTTTAGTGTGCTAAGCTAAATACCCCTAGGTGATACTATTCAGCGATTTTTCCCCCCACAGTCTGTTCTGGACATGGAATGACTGGGAGGGCCTCCAGAGTGACAACAAAATGCTCTTGATAGGAGTGAGCAAAGGTTTGCACCACTGCATGGCTTCATAATGTGGTGACTCAAATCTGTATCCCGAGGATTAGTTATTCAGCTAAATAATATGTGTATTCTTTAAGTCTCTGCCAGCCTTACAGTTCACGTTATAATCATGCTGCTAATTTGATGCCGTATTCCTTTGTGATCATGACTAAGAATTATATATGCAAATTATGGGGATGTGTAAATTATTTTCTTAGATTTGTCTTAGTCAGTGTTTTCTATCGCTGTGAAGAGACACCATGACCATGGCAACTCTTAAAAAGAAAACATTTAAGCTAGGTAGTGGTGGCGCACACCTTTAATCCCAGCACTTGGGAGGCAGAGGAGGGCGGATATCTTTGAGTTCGAAGCCAGGCTGGTCTACAAGAGTTAGTCCCAGGACATGCTCCAAGACTACAGAGAAACCCTGTCTTGGAAAAAAAAATAAAAAATAACATTTAATTGAGGTAGTGGCTTATAGTTTTAGAGGTTCAGCCATTATCATCATGACAGGGAGTATGGCAGCATGCAGGCAGACATGAAGCTGGCTATGTCTTGACCAGAAGCCAGCAGGAAGTTGAATGACTGTCACACTGAGGGAAGCTTGGGGTAAAAGAAACCCGAAATCCTGCCCCCACACACTTCCTTCAATAAGGTCAGTCCCTTTGGGGACCATTTTCTTTCAAACCACTACAGATATATTAAGATTAAAAACAGTACTTTTGATTTATGGTACTAAAATTCCTTTGTTATGTAAAAGAAACTTCATGTTGGGGCTGGAGAGATGCTGTTCTCACAGAGGACCCAAGTTCAGTTCCAGGACCCATATGGCAACTCTCAACTCTCTGTAACTCCTATTCCAGAGGATCTAACTCCCTCCTCTGGTCTTCTTGGCACCAGGTATGCATGTAGTACACATTACATATATGCAGACAAGCATTCATACACACATCCTTATGAAAAACTTAAAAAGATAAAATCCATGTTACTATAAGTGTTTTTTGAAAATAATAGAATATAGAAGAAATGAAATATGAGTCAAGAATGAGGCTTTCTTGGATAGTCTTGCATCATATGTTGGTAACTAGTTAACATTTCATAACATTGATCACTAACAGATACTGTGTATCAGGCCCTGAGGAACACACCTTGTTAAACTTCTATAATCTTCATATTAACTCTCCAAATGAAATGGATACCTGAGATTTTAGATTCTTTACTATTCATTTTTCATATTGAAAATGGTCTGAAAATCCCATTTCCTTGAGTTCTAGGTAAACTAATCTGGTTGTCAAACCTGAAGTAAATAACGTGAGACTATTTAAAAGTCTTTACCTGTAATTGAAACATTTGTTTATTCTGCCCCAGAAACACCAACATGCATTATTATGGGTCGTCCTAGGACTTCAGAGATATTAAATTTTTTCTCTAAAATTCATTGAATTCAGTGAAGACACCTGGGTAAAGCTCTAGAACAAGTTACAATCCTGTTCATGTCATTTTTAAGTTGAGAATATTGGTCCTAGAAAATGTTAGGTAAATTTGCTAAATATAAATATTATATTAAGATGTTAGTTTACTGAGTTAAGCACATGACAAAGTAAAACTCAAATGTAACATTTGTACTTTAAGCCCATAGTATGTTAACTCTGGTGGTTTTGCCACCCAATTGCCAGGTAAGGGAGAGTACCAGTATATATGCCTTGAATTGATTGACACAGTTGTTGATCTTTAGTAGGGAAAGCATATATTTAGATATTTCTAAAGGAAGATTCCCTTCTAATACGTGTTTCTGCTTTATGCATTTGAATGCTTTTTAATGTGTTTTTTGTAAGTATAGTTCTGATCATAAAATCCCCTAAGAAATTAAAAAGGTATTAAATCATCTATCACATGAAAGCTACAATGCTGATGTAATATGTCTTGGCAATTGTACATTGGCATTATCAAGTCTTTAGTCTTAGAACTGAACTGATAACATCATCAACATTTTGAGTTTTCTTGAGTATATATCAGTTCTGGGCTATAAAGAAGGATTTTTTTATACCTGTCTATATCTTTTGTCCACAATTTTTAAACACTCATATTGACTATATTTCCATGAGAGTGAAGTAAATTTTTTATTGTTTTTGACTTTGTATGAATATATTAGTTTATGAAGTAATCCTCTACACATATAGATGATATCCTACATGTTTTGGTACTAATTATTAATTGCACACCAAGTTTGTGCATCTAATTGTTTCTTTAATAAGAATTCTTAAGAATAGAATTAGTTCATAAAGGTAAGTGGTTTAGGAATATTTTAATCAATTGAAAAATAACTTTAGCAAGCATGTCACTCTTTACTACCAATAATTATACTTTAATGTTGTGTTTCTTTGCTGGTTATTTGATACTAAGTGTGATCAATCTTTTCCATTAAAAATTTGCACATCACTTGAAAAGTAACATCATGAACTTGTATTTCTGACAACTGACAAATGACTTTAGAAGGTGTACCACATCTGCTGTCATTTGAATGGCTCTCCCAATGTTGAGCCGTGATTGACAGTAGACCCAATGTTTATCTCATCTCAGAAATGGGACAGTTATCAGAATGTGTTAAAATAAAAGTGAGTTTGAACCCTACTGTGTTTCTTCTTACAGTCCAGCCTTTCTGCTTTTTGCCTTTGGGATGTCTCAGGAAGAGGGCTTGAGTCTGTGGGGAACATTTCATATTCATCCCTCTTCACCTTGGACTTCCTTGTCCCCAGAACCATCAGAAGTAATTTTTTTTTCAAATTACAATAATTTGTCAGTGGATTTAGAGTGTGTTGGAATTTGTGCATACATATGCACAGATCATAATGCAGATGTTCGGGTGAGCGGCCAACCTGCAGGAGTGGGAGTCAGCTCTCCAGTCCACCAGGTGGATCCCAGGGATTGTCAGCCTTTCCTCTTTAAGCCATTCACAGGCCAGAAATAATTCTTTATAAATCACCCAGTTTGTAATAGTCTGTAATAGTACAAAATATACTAAGACAGTATTTCTTTCATTGATTTTACTTTTCCCTTTATACCTATAGTACCTTGTCTTTTGGGCAGTTTTTTCTTTTTTCTTTCCCCTCTTAAATTTCAAGATGGCTTCCTTATGTAGAGTCATTTGTGTAGCACTTCTTTACCACCGATTAATACTGGCAAGCCAGAATGCCATTAAAACTGCTTATGTATTTTAAACACTTAAATAAGTTGTGCCTAGAGACTCAGTGCTAGACCGTGTGCAGATGGCCCTTGATTTAACATCCAGGACACACATCTACAGGAGCACAAATTTTGCTCTGCTCTTTTGTGGTTTTGTTCTCATGACTTCTTTGCATGTAAATGTGGAAGTTAATTGTTTTTCCCAGCTGGTGTTCTCATAATGTGGCTGTTGTGACTTATGAAAACCATGTGGGACAAAAATTAGTTATATGTGGATTTGTTGACATTATTATTTATCTTATTTTATGTGAGTCAGGGTCACATTCTGTAGCCCTGACTGACATGGAACACTCACTCTGTAGCTTAAGTTGCACTAAAATTTTCAGTTTTTCTGCCTCAGCCTCTCAAGTGCTAAGTTTACCAGCCTTTGCCACCACACCCAACAAAGTTAGGTGTTTAAAAGAAAGAAGGATACTTTCCGATGTGAAGCCATTTTATAGATGAGAAAGGTGACACATTGTAGTAATGAATATCTATTGCTCTCTGCTGTAGTTTCCTTTTCTCTTGCTTTTCAGGAACAGGTTGCCCTGTGGCACTCTGAGTTTGTGTGTTCTTTTTTTATTATTTATTTATTTATTAAAATTCCCACCTACTCCCATCCTCCCATTTCCCTCCCACTCTGTGTGTTCTTAAGAAAGATGAGCCTTTCCTGGGTGTGTCTTGCCTTCAAGGTCTCCTTATAGGCCCAGTGCTGAGCAGGGAGGGTTTCTTTAATAATGCTAATATTTTTAAGGAGTTAAAGATGCTTTGTCATTAAAAATTTTTTTGTTCTATTTGTTGCTCTCTTTGACTATACATTTGAATGAGAGCAGTGAGCAATAACCGTGACACAGCCTCAGTATTGTAACTTGAAAATTTCTCTGTCACACAAATTAGGCCATTACTTTTGAATTTAGCTTCACTCAGGTTCTTAAGACACAGGCAGATTGCAGCCAGTATTCACTGATAGAATATAACCCAATTAGCCACTGGCCTAGATCCCAATAGTGTCCTTGTTCCCCTCTGAAACTTTATGAGCCAGGCCTTCACAGTTAACATTTTTGTTAGCTTTCTTGTCTTCAAAACTCCCACTGGAATGGCCCACTTAGGCTCTGCTTATGGCATTTTAGAGCTTTCCCCCCCAGAGTCCCAAACTCTTCTACATTTCCCCCGCAAACCATGCCTAGAGCCTAAGACCCACCTGGCGAAGTTTAGCAGGACAGCAGCCCCACTTGTAATTTCTGTCTAGCTACTCTTCTGTTGCTCTGATGACCTCGAGTCATTTAAGGAGAAAGGGTTTATTTTAGCTTACAGTCCAGAGGGATGTGGTCCATCATTGACTCAGGATTGGAATGCATGGTGGCAGGAGCATTAGGCTGATTAGTCACATTACATCCACACCCTGGAAGCTGAGAGTAACCTCCTTCAAGTGTGTCCTTTAAGTCCATTTCCAGTGACCCACTTCAACCAGAGAGGATCCAACTCTTGGCCACACTTCCCTGAACATCATTTTTAGCTGGGGATCAAAAATTCAAACAAGAGCCTATGGGGACCATTACACATTCAAACCACAACACTGTGATTACAGTTTTAGTAGATGCATGTGAAAATATAGTTATGAAAAAAAGAACACAAATATGGGTGAAATTTATTTGGAAGATCTTGCATTTAAGTCACATAATCTTACCTTTATTTGCTTAGTGTAGTGGACAAATAAGGTCTATTATTTTAAAGATTGTTGATGACTATATTAGTGATATGTATATATATTTATATATATATATCACTTGTTGATATATAGTTGGACAGGAAATTATAGTGTTCTTGGGTATCTGTAGTAAAATTTGGTGTAATTTTAACCAATAACATAATATTTGGCATGAGGTAATTATAATTTATTATTAGAATAGAATCTGTCTACATATATTGAAATTAGCATGTTCTCAGGTAAATAGTACTATCTCATATTTGTATAACAGTTTGTGGCTTTTAAAACATTTCCTTACTTGTTTATACCACATTCCTGTAAAATACAGCAATATGATTTTGCTTAGTGAATAACTGAAGAGCTAATATGTGGAGAGATTAATCGACTTGGCCAAGGTTGTTCAGCTTATGAGTGATTTATGAACTCACTTAGAATTAAGCTTCTAGCTGAATCTACATTGACCCTCGCTGTGAGAGGGAACAGAACATAGCCTCTGACTATGATTTCTGATCTTCATTCAGCTTTGCCATTTCCTGCGTTTTTTATATTTGATCCCATTTTGATCATGTGAACATTTGCCTTACTGTTGCAGTAATTGGTTACATTGATAGTATTCAGAGCTCTTGCAAAGTCCTTTTCTTTTCCATTTGAGCTTTAACAAATAGGCACAAGAATATTTCACAAACACAACATAGAATTAAAAGCTGCTCTGGGTCTATATGTGATCTTTAGGAGGGCCTGGCAGCTTCAGTGTTTGTGTTTTCAGGAGACCGAGTCTTATAACAAATTTCATTAGCCTTCTAGAAAGACCACGTGGAAAACTGGCCACATGAAAAGAGATAGGCTTGATAAGGACCTGGAGAGTGAAGCCTAGCTAGCCTAGTCTCTTGATTCGCCTGTGTGTGTCACCTGCAAGCAGAAAGCAGTCATAAGATCTCTTACGAGGCCTCTCTGCCCCAGTATGGGAACTGTGAAATATTCAACAAGAGTCATCCTGAGCCAATTAGTCTTGGTTTAGTTTGTTGTACAACAGAAAAAATGCCCAGCAACATTCTTCTGCAGGCATTGATTTTCTTTGGCCTCCTTGGATAGTTGTGATCTTCACGTGGCTTATATAAGTGTGATGTTAAATAGAAATGTAGTGATGAATAATTATTCTCCAGAAGTTTTTTTATTTGACTTCAATGCCACAGATTTAACTAAAGTTGTGTGAATCTGAAGTATTCTGTATTGAGTCTCTACAGAGGAGTCTTGGGAGGGATAGCTGCCCGTGAACAGGCTTAGGGATGTCTTCTTCCCTCTGGGTTCTCTGTTGTCTCTTGTATGACTGTCTAATATGTTTAGTTCTCTCTCTCTCTCTCTCTCTCTCTCTCTCTCTCTCTCTCTCTCTCTC
>LOJH01001108.1:0-12278 GCA_001685095.1 Ellobius talpinus | reverse complement strand
GTGTGTGTGTGTGTGTGTGTGTGAGAGAGAGAGAGAGAGAGAGAGAGAGAAGATATATGTGGCTCTCAGAGGACAGCCTTCCTGAGTTGGTTCTCACCTTCTTTGCTGAGATGCGGCCTCTCCTGATGCTTCTGTTGCTCTGCTGCATGCTCCAGTGAGCTTCGTGGTGACTGTCCTGTCTCTGCCTCCCACCTTGCTGTTTTAAGATTACAGATATAGGCAGCCACACTCAGCTTTTACGTAGGTTCCATTGGGTAGCACGCTTGAGCAGTTGCATCTTCACCTACAGAGCCATCTTTCTGGTCCCAGTTCTATAGTTTTTATATTGACTCTCTCTTTAACTTATTAAAAAATCTTTTATTCATCTGATATTCTGGAAATCTAATTTGCTCTTTATGTTTGAAAGAATGTCAAAAGTACTGAGTTGTTTCCTTGGATTCTAATTCAGACTAGAAGTGGAAGATTGGTGGTAGACTGTAGTAAAAGCATGGGAGTCCATAAGTCTGGGGATTTTCTGCAGCAGTTCAACTTTGGAGTCTATTTTCCTTTCTTTCTCTTTTTGCTAAATAAAGGAACAGAATTTCTTCTTTGATGGTCAGTAGTCTGAGCTTTTACTTGGATGCTTTTTATATAAATTTATATGGAGATGCCTTGCATCTGTCTAAATTTTGCTTTTACTAATTACAGAATGAATATCACAAAAAATGGCACGCAGTTTTTCTGAATTAGTTATAATACAAGTGTGTGGTTCTGATTTTCTACTGTGTTCTTACTTTGTCCTTCAGAATGTTTAGTGTTTTATAATGAAATTATGTGGATTTTTTTCCAAGAAGAAAATAATCAGACAAAAATATGAGAAATGTTTTCAGTTGTCCAAGGCTAATATTGACTTAAGTAGGTCTAGGTTTTCATGGTTGACAGCTGCAGATAATTAGCTTTTTTTCTTTAACAAAGAAACCAAATGGAGCTGCAAGTAGTTCATTGCCTTCTCTGTCATCATAACAATACTGTATGTATTTAACTTGTGCAGTTCCTTAAGTTGATTCAGTGCTAAGCTGCCTACATTGCACACAATGGGGGTGACAAGTGAAAGCTGCAGCGCACATCTATGTAGCAAAAGAGTGCAGGGACTGATAGCAAGCTTTCCTTCTAAGAAACGGCAGTGCTGTGCTGTGAAGCGCAGAGGGCCAGACTTATGATTCCTAAAACCATGGTGCAGATTCATGGAGTGAATTTTAGAAAGCGATTTGTCACCTGGTGTGTTTGGGTGTCACTCTTCCCTTGGTTCTAGGTAGAGGGTTCAGATGGACATTGTTACTTGACTGATGCACAGGAAGAATTTCAGATATATTAGAGTTGTAGCTTAAGATTGATCCAAATTCTACATCAAGTTAGGATTTTATTTTCAGCAACTGAAAGTTTTCTTCATCTCCAATTGAGTTACTATTTAAAGGAACAGAACCAAATTATTCAATGAAGGACTTGAGGGACATAAGTTGAGCTATTCTCCAGTGAAAATACCCATTTTCTGATGTCTTAAATAGAATTTCTGTGCAGATAATCACATGTGGTTGGTGGTTTCTTTGGTTACAGTAGCTAAGTAATCATGTTTGGAAATCCTCAAAACTGTCTACATATTTTTAGTTGCTGTGACACACACCTAGGAGATGCAAGAAGGATTGGTGTTGAGTAAGAGACCAGGGTGTTGGCCTTCATAGCTTATCATGGCAGTGCTCTGTGTGGCTGTGGAAGGGAGGGAAACTGAAGGCCCTGTGTGCTGGCAGCTTCTCTTGACCAGTCTGAAATATAGCATTGACCTCTCTTCTTTCCATTCCTATTGTCAGGATTGTGTTCTGTATCAGTTTTTTGTTTGTTTGCTTTATTGTTGTTTTGTGTTTCTTTGTTTTGGTTTTTAGAGACAGGGTTTCTCTGTGTAATAGCTCTGGCTTTCCTGGAACTCACTTTGTAGACCAGGCTGGCCTTGAACACACACAGGTCCACTACCTCTGTCTCCCAAGTGCTGGGATTAAAGGGGTGCACCACCATTGCCCTGCCAGTGCTGTTTTTTTTTAACTCTCATTATGGTTGCCTTTGGAAGATTGCTTCATCTGTTCGATAACTTCATTTATAGTTATTAAAAAGACTGCTCTTCTAATTTTTTTCAAAAAATAACATCAATAATGGGTGGGTATTTTTAGAACTTTGGGAAGGAGTTGTGATTATAACTCTGCTTGTGAAATATTTTAATCGGTAAGGCAGATTGATATTCATAAAGTTTATAATACTTTCTCCATTGAAAGTCTTTCGGTTCAATCCAGAGACTAGCCATTGACTTGTGATTGACAGATAACCCTGATCCCCTGAAGCAAAGCTTTGATCAGTGATAGAGTTGATTAAACAAACACTTTATATGTTTGATTTATATGAACCAATTACTTCAGGTGTTTTTAGGAAGTGGGAATAAATTCTTTCTGTGTTTTGAGTGTGGATAACTCTGAGAGGGGAAGTGGGTTTTAGAGTTTCAGTCTAGATAGTTGCAGGAAACTAAATAAAAATCCAAGGATGTCAGCAAATTTTAGGTTGCTTCAATTTTTTAAAATTAGAGACTGCTATGCTATTTATCCTAAGAACTTTTCATTTATAGAATAATTTGATTATAATAAATAACTTCCCCCCAAATTGGGTCTGTCTTTTGTTATTTCAATTTTGTTAGTTACCTTGTTAATCTCTACTTAATTCTGAATGACTTTACATTTTCATAAAAGATACCTGATACATTCTTTTTATATAAGACCTTATTTCTTTCTTTGAATATTTCTTGACTATTATAGTAGGCTTTAGTTTTCTGTTCTTCATGTTTGCTGACTTCTAATTCAGAGTCTATAACTTCACTATCTGTATTTCATAAAACATTGCTTTTATTACATCTTACATTGAGAAAAAATCCCAATAACTTATTTTTTGTTTGCTTTAGAAAAAGAAAAAAGAAAGTTGAGTGGTGTGCCAATGGAGGCAGGGAATAGGGAGTACTGGGCTAAGAGTAGGAACATGTAGAGTTTGTTCCTTGTTCTGCTCCTATAGTCATCATAATCATACTTTTGCTGCTCCTGTTCCCCTCTTTATAAAGAGTATTTGTTGTAAAAAATTATTTGTTGGTGTGCAGAATTGCTATTAGCTTTGCAGTACTCTCTGAGTTTCTCAGCTACAGACTGAAGTGCTGAAGCTTTCAATTTAGAATCTTTTTAAACAGCACCATGTCTTACTGCTCTTGGCATATAATAAAAGCTACTACATGTATCTTATATTTAAAACCTTTTATTATTTTGCATAGTCTTCCAGTCTTCCAACTTAAGTAAGTCATCTTCCTCTTCCCACTGAAAACTGTTCATACCATGTTCTCTTCTATGGGATCCTTTTCTTTCTGCTCTGCTCAGCTTGTGCTTGTGCTGGTTAGGGTTTTTTTGTTTGTTTGTTTGTTTTTTGGTTTTTGTCACCTTGAGGCAAGTGAGGATCAACTGAGAAGGAGGAACCTCAACTGAGAAAATGAGCCTTATCATATTGCCCTGTAGGCAAGTAAATTTTAACCATATAAACAAACAACTAAAATTTTCTATTCAAAATTGCCCTGGGGTGGGGGTGGGGTTGCAGTTTTCTTGATTGACACTCGCTGTGGGAGAACCCAACTCACTGAGATCAGTGCCACCCTGGGCAGGCAGTCTTGGGTTGTAGAAGAAAGCAGGCTGAGCAATAAACAAGAGTGAGCCAGTAAGCAGCATCCCTGCCTGGTCTCTGCTTCAATTCTGTCATGTCTTCCCTCAGTGTCGGACTGGGATGTGCAAGTGTAAGCCAACTAGCCCAGTTCCTCCCCACATCACTTTTGGTCTTGATGTTTATCACAGTGGCAGAAACTAAAGTGGTGTTTATCTTTCTCAGACTGTGTTGTTCAAGAGTCATCAAGTCTTTTCTCCTTCTAATTTAATTTTGCTCCCCTCCACCCACCATGCATGACAGCAATGTCTTGCCACTCAATTTTACTGCGTATGATGTCTTTTATTATCGATGAAAAGATACTGTGCATATCTTCTCTTTGTAATGCAAACTTCTGCAGAATAGAATAATACTTTTGCTTTTGTAGTTACTACTTAAGGATGTATTTATTGAGTTTATTGCATTTGCTGCAACATAGAATTTGAATAAGAACTCAGAGAATAAGGGTATTGACCTGCTGATGAAACACCAATGTTCTGACTTATAGAACTGAAATCCAAATTTTAAGGCCTTTGAGGAAAGTCTTTGGAAAAGAATGGCCCAGGGGTTTTCATTGCAGTGATTATTTTATTGAAGCACCCCTTTACAATACCTTGATTGGCAGCCAGTCTCTTATGTGCTTCCAAGCATGGCTCATCGTAAAGAAACACAAGCATCATGTTGTAAGAGAGACTGTGCCACTGCGACAGGTTCGCATTAGTTTTCCACTGTGTTTTTTTTTTTNCTCAAATTGCGGTAGGTGAGATATCAGGCGTTCTCACCAGTGTTATTTGTCTTCACTGTATATTTGATTGCTTGTAACTAGTTAATTGAGACAAATCCTCATGTGTACCTCAGACTGACTTTAAACTCATAATTCTCCTGTCTCAGCCTCCCAAGTGCTGGGATTTAGAAGTGTAATTCACTACAACCTTGTATCTTTATTTTACTTGTTGATTTTTTGATTATAATTATAGTGTAGTTTACTAATGTTATACATATAATGGATCTTGACAAGTGTGTAAATTATATCACATTGTCCCAATCTACATAGTCCACATTGTCATGTTCCTATCTGAACATGCTTATATGTGTCTGCAGTCCCAGCTGCTTGGGAGCTGAGTGGAAGGATTGACTATTTGGGCGGAATAGTGAGTTTTTGTGTGGGGCAGGGAGAAGATGAGAGGTGGGAAGAGATGTCATTTCTGTTGCCTGCCAAAAGATTGATCCTGTGTCCCATTTCCCTACCCCTAGTTAGTGTTGTGCCCATTTTAGAAAGTTCATATAGATGTAGGGTTATTCTGCTTTTCTTTTGTGGTGCCAGGAATCCAACTAAGGGTCTCACACATGCTTGACGTGAGCCTCTTCCCAGTGACCCTAAGTATAGAAGTATACAGTATGTAGTTTTTATACTTGTATTCTCTGACTCTTTCCTGTACACAAGTCAGTAGTTTGTTCCTTCTTTTTCACTGTATTGCAATACTACAATTTGTTCATTCTTTGTAGTAGGTGATGGGAATTAGATTGTTTCCTGTTTATAATGTTATGAACAAAGTTGTTACACAAAATTCGGTATAAGTATTTATAGGGCCATATTTAATCTCACCCATATCAATTCATAAAATGAAATATCTAAGTATTATAAGAGAACCTATCATAATAGGTTCTTATCATAACAAGTAACTTCTAAAATGTTTCCCATAGTACCTGTACTATTTTGCATTGTCATAGGTAATATGTAGGTTGTAATTGATGTACATTCTTTCCAATGAAGCACAATGGTAATTTACTACAGTGTTAAGTTGTATTTCTCTGAAATAACTGATATTTTAATAGGATTTTGTTTCTTTATTGTTTGTGTGCATGTTTCTATGTATTTTGGGTACATGTTCTTTTATAGAATCATATTTTGAAAGTATCTCCCAGCCTCCCATCCAAATCTATGGGCATGTATTTATTTTTGTAACTTGTATTTTTAAAGGCTAAGAGTGTTTAATTTAGGTGAAGTTCAGTTTTTTTTTCCTTCGGGTTTTTATATTAAAATTTTTGTGTCTTATCCAATGTCATTTATATTGTATCATTTTTTTTCTAGGAGTTTATAATCTTGTTCTTAGAAGCAGATATTGTCTGAGTTGACTATTATATACAATATTAGGTAATAAATCATTGTTTATGATATTATGATATGGGTGGGTATCCAGTTCCAGGACCATTTGTTGAAAAGTTTATAATTTCACCATTTAATTACATTGATATTGTCACTGAAAATTAATTGACTGTAAATACATGTGGCTTTATTTTTCTCCATTTTTGTTACCTTCTCTGTGTCAATACCATTTTCCCTTAATTCCTGTGAGTTTTATATACTTAACATTAGGTAGTGTATAAATGCCTCTATTTTATCTTGCATTTCAAAATTGTTTTACTTACCTTAACCTTTTGCATTTTTACATATAGATTTTTAGTTATGTTTCTTATGGTTATTGCAAAGAGAGAGGGCCTGCTTTTGGTCCTGGCTGCCCGGCTTGCTTACACCCTAAATAACCACACAGAAATTGTATTAATTAAATTACGGTTTGGCCCATTATCTCTAGCCTCTTATTTGCTAACTCTCACATCTTGATTTAACCCATTTCTGTTAATCTGTATATCACCACAAGGTCGTGGCTTACCGGAAAAGATTCAGCATTTCTGACCTGGCAGTTCCATGGCTGCTCTCAGACTCTGCTTTCTTCCTCCCAGAATTCAGTTCTGTCTTCCCCGCCTACCTAAGTNCTTATTTGCTAACTCTCACATCTTGATTTAACCCATTTCTGTTAATCTGTATATCACCACAAGGTCGTGGCTTACCGGAAAAGATTCAGCATTTCTGACCTGGCAGTTCCATGGCTGCTCTCAGACTCTGCTTTCTTCCTCCCAGAATTCAGTTCTGTCTTCCCCGCCTACCTAAGTTCTGCCCTATCAGGCCAAGCAGTTTCTTTATTGATTAACCAATGAAAGCAATACATAAACAGCAGGACCTCCTACACCATGGTAATAGGAATTCACCCTAGTGTCTCACATATGCCCCACAATGCTCTACAACTGAATCATACCCATAGCCATGTTTTTATGCTTTAATTTTAGAGAGAGTCCCTAAGTTGTCCAGACTGGCCTTGAACTCATTCTGTAGCCTAAGCAGGTCTTCAATGATAATCCTCTTCCTCACCTTCATAAGGTCTATGCCACTAAGGTTAGTTTCATATAAAAATTTATGTCTATTATTTTATTTACTATAGATATGTTTCATTTTTTCACAGGACTGCATGTAATGATCCAGGAAAATGTCGTATTTCCTGATTTACTTAAATATTCTATAGTATTTCTCACTGGAAGTCTTTAGTATAAATTTACTGAATGTATTTCCATAAATGTTTACCACTGTTGTGTTTGATATTCTGAATGGTATACATTGATGGAACTGTGGATGCAGTTGTATGTATTCATGTTTTGTTTTCTCTGTTTCATTGTTCTACATGTCAGCTTTTCTGCCAGCACAATACTACTTTTATTGCTATAACTCTGTAATACAGCTCGAAATCTAGAATAATGATCCATGCATCATTGCTCTTTTGGTGCAGGATTTCTTTGGCTATCTATATTGTTATATGCCGTGAAATTTAATATTTTTTTCTGTCTCTGAAGAATGTCATGTAGATTTTCAATGAGATTGCATTGAATCTGTAATTGCTTTTGATAAGATGGTCATTTTCACAAATATGAACTCTCCCAATCCATGGAATGGGAGACGTTTCTGTCTTGTAGTATAATCCTCAATTTCAGAGTTAAAGTTCTTATGGTAGAAATCTTTCACTTCATTGATTATGTTACTTTCTTGGAGGCTGTTGTGAATGTGAGTGTATCCATGATGCTCTTCTCAGTGCTGTTATTAATAGATAGAAACTACTGATTCTTGTAAGTGAATTATATATAGTGCTACTTTGCTGAAATATTGATCATTTCTAGACATTTCTGGTGAAATTTTGCATATCTCTTATATATAACAAAATATCTACAAATAGAGATAATTTTATATTTTTCATATTTGTATCACTTTAATTTCATTCTCTTGTCCTTATTCTAGCTAGTGCTTCAAGCACTATGTTGAAAGTGAGTGGAGATAGTGGGCAGCCCTGTTTTGTCCTGAATTTAATAGGATTCCTTCAATGTTTTTTCTTTTTTCATCTAAGATGATGTTGACTGTGGCCTTTATCATATAGAGGTATATTCCCTCCAGTCCTACTCTCTCTAGGGAGTTTATCATGAAGGCATGTTGGATCTTGTCAGGCCTTTTCTGTAGCTGCTGTGTTGATGTTTTTTCTTTCTTTCTGTTTTTAATCTCTTTAAGTCCATTTACCTGGTTTATTATGTATATTGACTTACATAATGTTGAACCATCATCATATCTCTGGGATAAAGTCACCTTGATCATGGTGGGTGATCTTTTTTATATATGCTTGTATTTGACATAGAAGTATTTTAATGGGATTTTTGCATCCATATTTATTAGGAATATTGGCCTGTAATTTTCTTTTTTGTTGTGTATTTACCTGTTTTATGTATTATAGTAATACTGGTTTTATAAAAGAAGGTTGGAAGTGTAATTTCTGTTTCTATTTTTAATAATTTAAAAAATATTGCTTGTAAATCTTTTTTAAAAATCTCACAGAAATTTTTTTGTGAGTCTGTCTAGGCCTGGTCTGCTTTTAGTCAGAAGGATTTTCATTACTTTTTTAATCTCCATATTTGGTTTGGGTCTGTGTGCTTACATTTTTGATCTCTTTTGGTTTACCTTTGTTGGTTTGCATTGATCTAAAAACTTGTCCAGTTCTCTCAGATTTTTAATCTAGTGAGAAGCAGGCTTATAAAAATTCATTTTTAATATTGCGACTGTTTTCTTGTCTGTTGTAATGCTTTCTGTTCATCACTGATTCTGCTAGTTTGGGTCCTCTTTTTCTTTTGATCAACTTGTCCATGGGTCTATTATTCTTGTCTGTCTTCTCACAGAATCAGCTCTTAGTTTTCAGTTTCTCTTTCATTTTTTCTGCTAAGATTATTTTTATTTTTTCCTATCTACTACCATTTTTGTTTGGTGTGGTTTTGTTCATACATTTAGGAAATGTATTCTCTTAGAGTTCAAAGTTCTTTGCTTCAGGGTTTTCTGACTTTAAAAATTTCCATTGAGAGATTAGCTGTTATTCTGATTGGTTTTCTTCTACACACAACTTGTTTTTTTTCTTATAGCCTTCAGTTCTGTCTTTGTTCTGTGTAGTCAGTGTTTTAACTTTAGAATGCTGTGGAGAGATTCTTTTCTAGTCTTATCTCTTTGGAGTGCTTCTGATATGGTATGGGTTTATCTTTACTAAATTTGGGAGAGTTTTCTTCTATGATCCTGTTGAAAGCCATATTTATGCCATTGATTTGTGATTCTTCTCTTTCTTATATGCTTATTATTTGTTAATTTGATATTCTCATAGTTGTCACTAATACCTACCTACATGTTCTTTCATATGGTTTATTTTTTTTTCATATTCTTCCAGATAGGATATGTGATTAAGGCTAAGCCTGAGAGTCTGAGATAACATGGGCAGGTGAAATTCATGGACTCTGCAGGCTGGGCTGATGACAGGTGCCAAGCATATATATTGGGAAAGGGACAGGCAGAGTAGAATCCACATGACTCACTAGACTAGTTCAGTGTGCAAGATGTGCAATCTGGGCTAAATTTTGTGGTTTGGGAAGATGTAGGCAGATTAGAGTCAGGGAACAATTGAAGCACTGGATGTAAGTCCCATGATTGGCTTGGTGGGTATATACTGCTCAGATGGGCTAAGTTCAGGGAGACTTTTCAGACTGGCTTAGTGCACACACAGGATGTGTGGCCCCAGTCAAGCCTGGATGCTAGGAAAGGTGCAGGCAAGGTAGTGTCCACAGGACTCACCAGACTAGGCAGGAAGCACAGGATGTGCTCCCATGGTAAGTTTGTAGTTTGGGAAGGAGTTGTTTATATTATGGTATAACAAATTTAAAATATTCCCCCTTGCCAGGCATAGTAGCTCATGCCTTTTAGCTCAGCACTTGGGATACAGAGGTAGGTAGATGTCTGTAAATAGGAGGTCAGTCTGGTCTACATAGTAAGTTCCAGGACAACCAGAGCTATCTAGAGAGAACCTGTCTCAAAAAACAAAAGCAAACAAACAACCCCTCAATTCTCTTCACATTTTTACATAACAACAATAAAAACAAACAAGCAGAAATATTTGTTGGTTAGGATTTACCAGAGTTGGTTGAGTGCTTGTCTACAATGCATAAGGCCTAGATTTGATTCCTGCCATCAGATGAACTGAGTATAGAGGTATATACCTGTAACTGCAGTAATTGGGAGGTAGAGGCAGGAGGATCAGAAGTTCATGTCACCCTCAGCTACATAGTAGGTTCAAGTTCAGGATGATATACCCCAGAAGAAACAGACAGCAACCAAAATTTACCTCATTATAAACAAAAACTTTACATTTAAAACTAGTTTTAAGTGATATTATTGAGAAGACTTGTAGATGTATTCCATCCACTGTTTCGTTACCAGTTTGCCTTGACCTCTTGGGATGCCTTTTACATGTTGATATTAAGACCATTATATTCACACTCAAAACACATTTTGTGAAATTTTGAATAAGGCTGATGTATACTATTTATTGATTGAGCTAATATTTGTTAATGTTCTTATGTAGAGTTTTAAATTTGGATTAAATGAATAGAAATATTAGATAATAAAAGAGTATACTGATGAGACAAAAATAATTTATTGCTTTTAACACACTTAAATATTAGAATTTAAGCTTTCCCAAGAGCTTTTGTAAACATCTGTTAGTTACATTTTATGTTTTATTGAGACTCTTGATTCTTCCTTCAGGAGAAGCTTTGTACCCCATAAATCTTATGGTCCATTCTTGCTTTAATAAATATTGAATATCATATATTAAAATAACAAACAGCTAAAACTATGTGAAATTTTTAAATTATCCAAAATGGGATTTCATAAAGGTGCTTAAATAGATTCTTTCTTCATTTTCCTTCTTATAGCAGCCATGAATTTGAATTTTCTCTCCAATTTGCTAATGTTCTCTTTGAAGTGGATACCACCTACATAATGATATAATATGAATCAGCACCTGTAACTAAATCATTAAATGCATTGTTGATACTTTGCATGGCTACATTTTATGAAGTATCTCACGGCATGAGCTGCATTTGCATTGCTTTACTATATGGAATGGCTTAAAAAGCCAGGGAACCAATTACTCTCCTAATGGCAGCCATGGGGCTACTACTATAATGTGTATTTTAAATAAATAAAGAGGAAGAAATAAGAAAGAAATTGTAAATCTCAGCTGGATGTTCTAACTAAAAGTGTTGGATTTGATAAATTTTGATTGCCTGTCATCTTATAACCTGTTGTCTTATGGAAACCTCATCCATGAGAGCATTAACGTCAGAGTCTGGGACTTTGAAAGACATGCATAGCTCTCTGTTGTATATATATAGTACACATAGACTCTGTTACAAAAGTGAATGATCACAAACCTCCTTCATTTCTCACTGTAGTGTAGAAACAAACGCATGATTTGGGAATGGTGAGCAGTTAGCTGGGCTTTGGAGTTGTTTTTTTTTAGGTACGTGTGGCTTGTAATTAGTATATCCTAATTAATGAAGCTAATTGTAAATGCAAAGTATTGCATGAGAATTTTACCACATCCCTAAGATTCTTCCTGTACCTACCTTTGGGTAAGGAGGTAAGGATATTCTGTGAAATCCTGCCTCAGCATAAGGTATACAAGAGTGAAATGACTAAATTATGCATAAAACAGTTTATCATGATTTTAGTTTGTCAGTTTCAAGTTTAATTGCTGAGGAAACTGAAATTGAGCATTGAAAGTTCTATTTGGGGGCTTTAAAAATGTTCTAACATGTTTATCTGATGACTATATCAGATTTAGAGAAACTTTACAATATCAAGATGATGACTGAAAGTGAGTATTTTCTTCTAATTAGTTAACTAATTAATTATTTTTTGAAGAAAACTATCTTTTCTTATTTTACATACCACGCCAGGTCCCACATCCTCCCCTCCTCCCACTCCCTCCACCTTTCCTTCCATCCCCCTTCCCATCCACTCCTCAGAGAGGGTAAGGTTTCCCATGGGGAGTCAACAAAGTCTAGCACATTGCTTTGAGGCAGGAGAATACAAGTATATTTTTATGTGACACTGACAGCAAATAGGTTAGTTTTACCCAGTTTCACTGAGGCATAACATTTTTGTCTCTAGTGAAATAATTGGATCCTTGTTTAATTTGATTTGGATTTCATTATAAAAAATTGGAATTTTGATGTGTAAAGTTACTGTACTAAGATTCAGTTTTATAGTCCTCTACTTTCTGTTGGGAGGAGGCCGCTTGTTGGTTCCCAGCTGCTTAGCCCTGAAATAATCACACAGA
>LOJH01001107.1:0-37835 GCA_001685095.1 Ellobius talpinus | reverse complement strand
CACACACACACACACACACACACACACACCACTCATATACTACACACACTTGACAAACAAATACAGCCTGCCTTTACTTCTGACAAAAACAATAGGATCGCTCTATTTATAATATGGAGAAGTGTGTCCACACCCTCAAATATCCTCCAATAAGGAAATGCTACTATAAGACACAACAACAAGGGACACTTTATAGAGTATAAAGGTTATGAGGATGTGTTTCCATGTAAACTTTGAAGCTTTGTCTAACATGAATTCAGAGTAAATAGGTCCTTAGGGACTAAATGGTCTTAATCATTTACTTCTTTGACACTTGGCTTTAAGTGATGGTCTTTCCTTCTGGGGGAAATGCGCACTTGTGGTCATCAATGAGGACACGGAAGAGAAGCCTCCTGAGCACATCCTGGTGTCTACTGAGGCCATTATGCAGCCTCCCGTGTGCCTCAAGGCTGTGGAGAACTGCCTTATTACTCAGGCTCAAGGTTTGTACCAGGAGAATGACAGGCGACTCTTAACTGTGTTTCCCTCAGTTAAAGAACAGAACACCACGTCCTACTAGGACATTAAAAAAAAATCAACAGCTGATCATTGAAATGAGCCCCACCCCCACCCCATCAGAGTGCTTCACAATTGGGCATATGTAAAAACACTAAAAAGTTATCATACCAACAATGCAAGCCATTGTGTTGAAAGTCAAAATGTTTGTTCAGGCCAAATTACCGGATCTAGGCTAAAGATGCCAGGTATAAATATCATGCAAAACAAAGAACTTATAAAATTCACACAGATGATATCCAAGGAGAAAACAAACATCCAGACCATAAAAGAAGAGACTGAGTGAATGAATGAAAAAGTAGGAGACAGACTTCACAGAGTCCAGCTCAGTAGAAACAAACATTACCTACACACAGATCTTAACAGTCAAGGCGAGGATCACAAAAGAACATTAAAGATTGAAGAGTAATATTCAGGGGGAAGAAACTTGGCCTCCAGGAGGCTGAGATGCTGACCTCATTGGACAGTATGTGGCACAGGTCCCTGAACTGTTAAATTTTGGCCCCTGCATTAACCAGATCAGAACAATCCACATTCAGTTAACCAACTAGCAGGCTGGAATTCACCGCTGGTGCCAATAAAATCACAGGTAGTTGTGTTTGCATGTGTGGGGACAAGTTCAGGGACGGTATGGGTTAAAGGTAAAATACTCCCCATGGGCTCATATGTTTGAACACAAGGTCCCCAGCAGGTGGCACCTTTTTGATAGGCTGTGGGGTGTATGTAGCCTGTCTCTGAGAAGTAGGGCAGATGTGAGCCATTAGGGGCTAGCCTCTGAGGGCTTCAGTCCAGCCCTGCTTGGAGCCGAGCTCTCCACTTCCTGTCTACCACAGCCCTGTCACTTGCTGCATTACAGGAAAGAAGTCTGCTGTGCTGGTTCTGCTATCGAGCCATCCCTGCCTTGATGGACGATACCCCTCCTAAACTGTAAGACGAGTCCTTTCTCCTTTGAGTTGCTTCTGCCAAGTCTTATGGCACAATGAGGGAAAAGTAATTCATGCAAAGAGTAAGCGTGTTGTGGAACTACAGGGGATCTCAATGGGGTACTGAAGAGAGTCCTTGGAAAGCTACTCCCCCCTCCCTCAAAACTCTGGAGAGAGCTGCTGCTGGGCTCCTTGGGAAAATGAATAGGACACAGACGGAATCAACCAAGCTCTGTGTAAGTCATCTGGGCCATCTATTCTTTCAGGGAGTTCTGGGACGCAGTGAGTGGTCCCTAAACCTGCAAGGGGTTGAGCTATTCCTGGTCACACAGAGTTTGGCTCGGTGGCAGCTATTGAAGCTACTCAAGTAAGATGGGGACATGTAACAGCTGGGCACATTCCATAATGTGAATTTAAAGGCAACTACAAAGACTGACAGCATTGAAAATGGTGAGCTCCCAGCTGCTCATGGGGCACTTTCCTGAGGTTCCAGCACCCGGGGGCAGAGGCAGAGGCAGAGGGATGCTGAATTTGAAGCCAACCTGGTCTACAGAGTGAGATGTTATCTCTAACTAGATAGACAGGCAGACAGACAGACAGACAGATACAGATAGATGCAAAAGCCAATCAACCCACAACAGCAGCAGCAACAAAACAAAATTATCATCCTCTTCTAAAATGATGACTTTATTTCATCACGAATCCCTGAGCTCTAGTCAACTTTACAAGGGGGAAGAAGTTGTTACCTCCATCTATTTCTTCACCGCTCGTGTCTGCTTTGATTCTGAAGTCCCATCTTCAGTGAGTATTTATGTTCTGCTCACCAGGAAGCAACGAACTTCCAACTGCTTCCAAACGTGCTCCAAAGTGCTGACAGGTGACATTTACAGGAGGAGCAGCGACCATAATCATGACTCTTGGGTGACTCACACATCATCTCCACCCTGTCGGTCTCAGTGTGCAATCTCCTTGGGTACAAGTGACAATCCTATTTGTGATCTTTCATTCCCAGTCCTCACGGCTTCCCTGCGCTGATATGAACTTCCCTTTCTTCTGGCACTCGGGCCTAGAGTGAAGCACCACATTTGAGCATCCTCAGGCTTCCTAGGCATGAGACCCAGGTGGGGACTTCAGGAAGATTCCAGTTGGACATGTGGGGCTCTGACACTTACAAAATAATATTGCTGGGGCCAGAATGCACATCTCAGGAGACTTTTCGACATGGCTCATTCTGAGCTTATGAATGAGCCAGAGAAAGAAAGGACTCCAGGGAGGCTATGGGAAGCTGTGTCACCTACGTGGAAGGGCTTTGCTTTGGGTTCAAAAGAGAAACCAGCAAGAAAGTAAAAGGTCATTTTTCTGTTCAAATTCTTTTAACAACTATCCTCAGCAAATTCCCCAGTTCCAGATTAGCTCAGACACTATACAAATAACGACGGTTGGTGAGGAATGAGACCCTTGGCTTTAGCTTCCACAAGAGAATTCTCTAAAGTAGTGATTCTCTGTGGACCATGACCCTTTGGGGAGTGGAACGACCTTTTCACAGGGGTCACATATTAGAAACCCTACATATATTAGATATTTACAATAATTCATAACAGCAGCAAATTCACAGTTATGAAGCAGCAACGAGAATAATTTTATGGTTGAGGAGTCACTGCAACATGAGGAACTGTATTAAAGGGTTGCAGCATTAGGACGATTGAGAACCACTGCTCTAGAGGGGCTAAAAGTATGTCACCTTATGTCCTAGAGAAAGCAGAGCCAGAGGAACTATGAAGCTGGCCAGAAGGGATGTGAGAAAAAAATCTTAAACAATCAAGAGCAAACATAAGCGACAAACTCCCTCTACCCGAGAAAGAGAAGAGCTGTTCAAAAAAGCTCAGGCAAGTAAATCAACAGGGGACTGACATCGGAGGCCACCTAAGGCTTCTACGACATGCTTTCCAGAGTGTAGAGGGGGCTGCTCATTCATGTATGTATTTAACTATTCACAGCAGGAAGCATGCACACACAGTAGTAATGTGCTGGAGTTGACTGACCAAGTTGCTAGCTCCGCCTCTGCTGTCTGCAGAAGCCATGCCCCTACAGTGTCCTTAGAACATGCAGAGGACACACCACCCTGTCCTCCTTCTTGGTCCCTGAAAGCGCCAGACACAGTATGATCCCACTTCACCCATCTGGGGGCAGAGGAGCAGAGAGAGGGCCCTTGCCTTCCCCACCATCCCACTGGATCCCATGCACCTTCCCTCCAACCATGTGCCTGCCACTTGGCTTGTTTTCAGGACTAAGGGTTTATATAAATACAAATCCACCCAAGAAAGGAAAACTATTTCTCTTTTTCCTGCTCTGGCTAAAGTTCCAGTGCACTTGGCTGAGGATTAGAGAAACAGTGCAGATCAAAGTGTGCTGAGGGACTGAGGAGGGGGAGGGGGAGCAGGTCCTACTCCCTCCCCCTCCCCAACCCTCCCCACCTCACACTCAAGCAAGATCATAAAAAGCCTGCTCAACTGGGCTGAAGAGCTTTCAAAGGTGACTCTTGATTTGCATAGCCTGTCACCTACTTCTGGGCAAAGGTTCCAGGCTCTGAGACTTTGATGCAGCCAGCGCAGAGGAGTTCACACTGGAAGCTTCCCTCTCCAGAGGAAAGTAAAAGGAGGTTTTATGGCTTGCAATCTGAACCTCTGGTCTGTAGGCCTTATCAGCATCCTCTGGTTTTGCAACACGAAGAGGGGGTGGGGCTGGGAGCGCTCCAGAAATGTGCATTCACATCTTGTCTCCTAACAAGGAATCAGAGGGATTTCTGCAGCTTCATTCCCCTCTCCCCGGAGAGAAACTGAAAGAAGAGAAATGAAAACTGGGGCTGGGAGAGAAAGGGTCGGGTGTTTCTTAAGGGGTTGGAAGACAGAAAAACCACAGGCCTGGAGTGAGACCTTGGCGCCCACAAGCTCCTATGCACAGACAGGAGAGTGCATCTGTCCTGTTTACCCTGGCTGCAGTTCTATCCTGCATGTCTCCACTCCCAGCCTTGCATTCTGCTGGGGACTGAGGGCATGAAAGAATTATGGCCACCAGCATCTTTTAGAATACTGTGGACTTTGTGGACTAGCCTGGAAGCCCAACCAGAGCCAAGGCTGTCTCAGAGCTATATATTCTGCTTTACAGACAGTGGGAGAAGAATTTTTAAGAATGTAGCCCCTTTATGGCTAAAAGTATTTCATATCATCTAACAGCAAGCCTCTTCTGCATACCGCACAAAACTATTGAGAGGGACTTCTGAGATACCAAGCCACAGAGAGTCACGTGAACAACTTTAGTGGAAATTGATCTTATACCTACTTCAATGCTCAATGAATCTTCAGATTGTTTTCATAATGCAAAATGTACAGAAATTTCTCATTTGGTCTCTCTGTCTGTGTGTGTGTGTTTGTCTGTCTGTCTGTCTGTTGAAAAGCTAGCTTATATTCTTACCCACTGAGTTCCCTGAACCTCATTTTTCTTAACGGTTAACTGTGAATAGAAATATCTAGTGTATATCTCATAGGAATGCTAAAGGAATTTAAATGATGACAATTCGCACTGATCTAATCCTAAACAAGGCACAGAACAGTAGCTTGATAAATGTTTCCTTCCTTCCTTCCTTCCTTCCTTCCTTCCTTCCTTCCTTCCATTCTTGTTCAACTAAAATGTAAAAACCCAAGTTTCAGTAAAAGTAACTTCTGGAAACACAGTCATCATTGGAAGGACTTCATTCAAGGTTCCCACTTAACTTCTCTAAAAATCTCCATGTCTACCAAGTGATCCATTCTACCTCAAAAGCAGCCCCATTCTGACGGTTTCCCTCTTTCCTATGTTCCGGAGGGAAGGATGTGTGTGCTTCCTCCATAGAAGGCCTTCGGCAATTCTACTTCAGGATATTGGCTTTGGGGGTCAACCCACAAAAGTTGTAGGCAAAGTCCGGAGAATTCACTGCAGGACTGAGTTCTGAGCCAACAACTGAGGACCAATAGCTGGATCAGGAGCAGAAGGCTGGTTAGATAAAACCACTTGTCACAAGGCAACATTAGGCAGCCAACTGAGAAAGGACTGGAGAGCTCTCCCTGTAACTTCCAAATAGAACACAAGACATTGTTTATACTATGCCCCCATTTGACACTCTCTCCTCCCCCTCCCCTGTGCAAATGAGCACGCACGTGCATGTTTACACGTGTGTGTGTGTGTGCATGTGTGTGTGCACCCATGTACTCATGCCCAGAGCCAGTCAATTCCAGGAGGAGGAATGATGAGAGGCATGGAGAGATGCAATGATGATGTTCATTTTCTCATCAGGCTTTTTGTACTTTTTATAGCCTGTACTACTAAAAATAAAACAAAATAATCTCTCTGGGCATAGTAGCACATGCCTTTAATCCCAAGAAGAGAGCTAGGCAGACCTCTGTGGGTTCAAGACCAGCTTGGTCTACAGAGTGAGTTCCAGGACAGCAGAACTACACAGTGAGACCCCTGTCTCAAAATCACCAAACAAACAAATGAAAAAAAATTTAATCAAAAACTGTATGAATTTCATATATTTCTGGGTCCTCCCTAGAACACTGTTATGGTTGGAATCTGATATGTCCCCCCACCCCTCACATTTTCAATGTTTGTTCTCTAGCAGGAGACTTGGAGGGAGTTTGAGGAACCTTTAGTAGGTAAGCCTGGCTGCAGAAGTAGGTCATCGAGGAGTGGACCTTTGAAACTTATACCTGGCCCGGGTTCCTGCCTTATTCTTAGCTTCCTGGTTGACTGTGGCACAAATAGCTCTCCCTTGTGTTCTGCCATCATAATCCAGGCTGCTACGTCATGCCTGCCCCAGGATAACAGGCTGAACTCTCTAAGACAGGAGCCAAAGTACACCTTTCCTCCTTAAGCCTGCTTCTGTCAGGTATGACGGTCATATAAATGTCAAAGGAACTGATATAAATGATTTGTCTTACGCTTTATCTATTAATATTGTTATTTCATATGTATGGTATGGACATTTTGCCTACATGAATGTCTGTGCATCACACTCCTGTCTGGTGTTCACAGAGGCCAGAAAAGGGTGCTGGATTCCCTGGAACTGTAGTTAATGGCAGTTGTGAGCCACTACGTGGGTGTTAGGAATAGAACCTAGGTCCTCTGAGATAGCAGCCAGTTCTTAGCTGCTGAGCCATCTCTCCAGCCTCATTGTTTATCTTTTAAATGTTTTATCATAAAGGTTTGTTCATATATGCTTGTTTAAATACATAACTTAATATAGGCAGTTTTTTTCCTTTTTCTTTTCCTCTGCTTCCTAAGTTTGCCTGATGTGTGTGTCCTTCCTTACTCTTCTTCATTTTTTCATCCACAGTGGTATTTCGTTGATTTCTTCTCTTCCTCACACACTCTTACCATAGGCATATCTGCAACCGTTGTTCGTTTCCTTGACATACACTGCCATTAGAGAACTATACTTGTGATTGAGAGCCTCCATCACCTAATCTCAATGCACAACCCAGCCATTCACACAAACAACTGGACATACATGAGTCTCCCCCCACTTCCTAAACAACAACCTCCCGTCTCCATGGAGCTGATTCCTCATGTCCTCTATGGTTCTCCACAGGCTCTCCTTGGGTTCTGCCCCTTCTCTTAGGATGGGATTACATCAGTGGTGCCCTTGGCCATCCCCTAGCCTCTGGCCGGACTTGTAAATGATGGTTCTGGCTAAGCATGGATGTGATTCCAGGCAAAAGTTGTAGAGCTGTTTGTAGCGTGGAATTGAACAGCCCAAGAGATGACTCCGGATAACTTTACCAACCCAAACCACACATCTGATTAAGACAAGATAGACAACTGGTAGAGAAAAACTCTAAAGCATGTAGAAGCTTCCGGTTTCATTGTCCTTCCCTTCCCTCCTACCTCTCAAAGCTGGCAGACATGAGAGAGTCAGTCAGGGCATCAGAGCAGGTATAGTAGCTGGCCACTGTAAAACGGACACACTCTCCACCTACCAGGGGTCTGCAGGCCCAGCAGCCACTCCCTGCCCATCCCTTGGGTGTGCAGGAGCAGATGCCAGATGGATACAGAATGATCTTAGGGTGGGGGTGGAGGGGATTAGTGGCCTCTGTGGAAGCTCACAGATGCCTCTAAGGCCACCTGGCAGCAGATCCAAGAATCTTAATAAGGAGGGGTGGGGGAAATGGAAGGGTGCTTAAGCTAAGCCTATTTCCACCCTGCATTTCTTGGTTCTTAGATTTCAGCAGGGCAGATTCACAGAATACAAGTATATCTAGGCAAGTAGGCTGGCGTAGAAACGCTCACCTCCCAGACAGAATTTTGGGCTTCAGGGCAGTTTTAAGTCTCTCTGGATGCTGGAGGTTTCGAGAACACAAATGAGTCACCCACTGTTCAATTATGTCAGAGTCCCACATTTATTTGTTTAATGAGAGGGGCACAGCTTTTAAAAACCTCGCTAGATAGTAGCAATGGTTTAAAACTTCTTCAGATGTGTCTATGGGGTACTGAACTACAGCAAAGAAGTCCCTCCCCACACCCAAGCCTGAGAAGTCCATTAGTGAGCAGGAGGCAATTTCCCAACCCAAATTTCTTAGAAATCACCTAGATGCCAAAGACACTGGGTTCTCACAGTACTGTCGCACTTGGCTTCAGGCACTTCCCATTTATCTTCCTTTTACTTGCAGTCTAAAATGTCAAATGGGAAATTCCACAAAGAAGCAGATGCTAAGTTTTATACTGTGCACTGTTTGGGTATCATAAAAAAAAGTCACTGTCTGTTCTTCCTGGGATAGGAGTTAGCCCTCCATCAGGGAATCTCTGCTGTGTTCCTGACCATTAGTCCGTTAGCAGCGAGTCCTGTTATCACATTGACTGTTGAAAGGCCATGGTGCCAGGGGCCCAAGGCACAAGAATGTGGATGCAAAGCAGGCACCCAAGCATAGGCAGCAGGCACCCAAGCACAGGCAGGACAGATGAACTCTGGTTTCTCTGGCTTCTTGCAGCCACACTGCAAAGTGTCACCCTCAGAGAAGTATTAGAGGCACCGGAGGTGTGGGAAGGACAGTTGAAATGGGACAAGTGGCCTACAGATAAGGGTAACTGCTGGAATAGGAGCTGACGAGCCTCTGATAACCCTTGCATCAACAGACAGGGCACTACCATCAGCAGAGAGCGGCTCCCAGATCTATTACGTTCTGTCAGTGAGTCCCTTGGCAGTGAGTTTGACGGCTCTACCCTGAGTTTCCGCATCTCCATCGCAGAGCTCATGGCGTTGTTGCAAGCACAGGATTGGATTAACACAGGCAAGTGTCTAGCAGGAGTTCCCAGTAACCCTGGCTGTGGAGCTCTAACAGACCACAGTGGCAGCCACAGGCAGGATGGAAGAAAAGCTACAGCAGAGCAAGGAACTGGAGTGAGAGACAGAAATAACCTGGGGGTGGGGTGGGGTGACCGAAGCCAAGAGGCAGGAGGAGGTGTTCCGATCCAATGTGGCTGCAGAGAGTTGTCTAGGGAGAAGGCAGAAAGAGAACACATCCTCGGGGAGTGACAGAGACGGTGCTGCAATTTGGCCATGCTGGCAGCAGGAGACTCAGAGGCAAGGCACAGGGGCAGAGGACACAGCAAGTCTAGCGACTTAGATGGAGACCGTGCACTCATCTCTGGGTAAGGGACGGGAGACTGAAAAGGAGATGGGCCACTGAAATGGGGAATGGAGGAATGAAATGAGCCAGGGACTGAGCAGAACAAGAGACCAAAGTGGGGATAAGTGAAAAAGGATGGGGACAGAGGACCAGGGCAAGTCAGGGGACTGAGATGTGAGCAGTGTGCTCAGATGGTGTGTGTGTGTGTGTGTATGTGTGTACGTGTGTGTGTGTGTGTGTGTGTGTGTGTGTGGCAGGGCTGAGATGAGGACACACTAGGCTCAGACAGAAACAGTGGGTCCAAGTGGGAGTCAGTGAACCAAGGCAGGGGCTGAGGACCAAGATGGGAACAGTGGCCAATCTTGAAATGGGACAAGTGGCCCAGAGGAAGCCAGAGAAGTGAGCTGGGGACAGGGTCTCCGATGGAGTGAGAGGCCAGGGATGGGGGAAGGGAGACCTAGGACTCAAATAAGACAGGCTGTGCCCACAACCTGAGGGCACTGGAGACAGACGCTGGACCTGGCATGAAGTACATAGGGGAGAGGAGCTGGGACAGAAGCATGGGACATAGGACAGCCCCATGAAAATCTGTGTGCTTTCCTGTCCCTAGACTCTGGAGATTGCCCTCCCCTCACCTGGTTTCCTACCTCAGGCTAGCCCATCTGCTCTGATTAGACCACACTAGTTAAAGGCAGCTTTTACGGAGAGTATGCTTTTCTTGATAGCTGTTATTATTTGCAAGTTATTAGTGGCTCTAATAAATTATTACAAAAAAACTCTTGAAACCTTGGCTTTATGCTAAACCTTTTTCTCTTTTCTACCCAGGGAATCCTGGTAAGTGAGCATGTAGGCATTCGAGACAAAGATAGAAAGGGCAGAAGTTGGGTTTCAGCACTGGGCTCTGGTACTGGTTTGCAACTAACTCCTCTCTGGCAAACCATGCACCCTGAGGCCTCAGTGTTAGCTCTAAAGGAAGAGACTGAACTGGTTTATCTCGAGGGTCATTCAACTTTAGTAGTCAGTGATGGCTTAAAATACCGTGCAGATACATTTGCTACTTGATTTTTCTAGGTGTCTCAAGTTCAAATCCTGGCAAACTCAGCCTGAAATAGAGCAACCTCTGAAACTGAGCACACAAACGTATCCTTGGATCCCCTGAGTCACCCTCCTGCCATTTTGCTGTCTCCACCAACACCCTTTGCCTTTCAGCTTCCCAAGAAGGGCAACCTGTGACATTTCAAGCAGACCCACAGTGGCTATGGCCAGGTAAAAAAGAAAAAGAAAAGGAACAGCTGGGAAGTCTACCACCTTAGCATCTGAGCTCAACCCCATGGTGCTTATTGTCCGCGCTGAGTGCTCTCGCAGAAGGGAGGTCATTGCTCTCTGTCACAGCCAAGTGTCCAGAAGGACACAAATAACAGCAAGTCATATCTATTCCCTCCAGGAAAAGGTGACATTTAAGTTTTCACTTGAATAAAATTACTGTGTTTGTTTGTTTGCTGCCCAAGCTGCCTGGACCTACTCAGTGTTGGGATCACGGGTATGAGCTCTTCTGTTTAAGTACCTTCCATTCCCCACTTAGCAGAACAGGAGCTCACCGCTTCACACCTCTGAGCCAGACCTAAACATTTACAGCAGTGCAGCTCTGTTCTGACTCCTGACTAGATAGGATGCCCCCATCCTCGCGCCAGCCCCACTTCCTTGGGGAAGTCAGTAAACAGCAGGCAAGCTGAAGAAGAAGGCTACCTCCTGGAAGAAGCTGGCTGCTCAAATCCCACACTGTGTCTCTTTAGTTATCCTTGCCAGACATGCAATTCTGTCCGACATCTTTAGTTATCCTTGCTGGGCATGTGATCCTGGTTGGCTATCCTCGGTACACAGGATGCCCCTGCAAGGCCCGTATTAGCCCCAGGGAAGATAACAGTCTCCTTTAATTTAGAATACTGCAGGCTATGGCAGGGTCTTCTAGCCCTGACTGAGGACCAGCTCAAACCAGAGTGCTGGAATGAGGGTTTGAAGGACTATGGTACTTTGCAACACACACACATATACACGCATACACGCACGCACACACATGCACACCACACTCACATGCACACATACCATACACATGCACGCACACACAAACACCTTTCTGCTTCATCAGAATACCCATGTACTCGCAGCTACTTTGTGGGCTAAAGCGGGAAGACTGCAAGTTTGAGACTAGCCTGGGATACATTGTGAGTTCAAAACTATACTGTGTAACTCTGTCACATAACAGAGACAGAAAAGACCTGGGAATATAGCTTGGCAGTAGAGTACTTGGTAGCATATGGAAAACCTTTGGGTTCGAGGGAAGGAGAACAGGTAGGGGAAAACACAAGGTGCCTCCTGACAGTATGTGTTCTAAGGTGACTCTGGGGGAAAGGGACTATGGCTCAGTGGCTGATTACCTGCCTAACACACACCAAGGTCCCAGTTAAGATCAGGTAACTCATCCACTGCAGAGATATAGGGATCCTATTCTCACATCTCACCCACTGTAGAGATACGAACCATCTCTAACAGAAGCAGCATCTCTGATCAGGACAGACTTAGCATCCAGAAGCCAGACAAGGACCCAGGAGGGGACCTGTGCTTTCTGAAGCTAGGAAAATGGATGGATCAGACCACAGGTGGGCAGGCTAGAGGAACCAGGGAATCAGGACTCAGCTTCAAGGCTCTAAAGAAAGCTTGCTTGCTTTCATACTCCTCACCCACAAGTCAGTGTTACATAGGCTAGGTTCCCTGTGTACACTAGGGAAGGGGGAGCAGAGGTGGCAGCCAGGGTTAGTACACATCCATGCTGTCCCAGAGAACCAGCGGGACATAGCGCTACCCTCCTTGATTAGAGATGGTCAGTGGTACAGCAGGTCTCAACCCCTGTTGGGCCATGTCCTATTTTCATGCCCATCCCCGTTTCCCCAAACAACAGAACACAAAGCAGAAAAGAGCATGAAGAACCAACCACCCTCAATAACGCAGGAAGGGCAAAAGCCTGAGTTTCCATGCCGGGCTGTTGTGGCAGTCCGCAGGCTGCAGGGCTTAACGGATGTTTAATGTCTCACTGGAATGAACGCTTGGGATGTTTAGTGTCTCACTGGGACAGATGCTTGGCAGAGCTGGATTCTGCAAGCCTTTCTGGCTAGTTGGGAAACAGCATCTCGTCTGTCTTTCTCTGTGTCTAGGAGGCAGGGGAGGCGTCCTCTGTGTATAGCGTAGCCCATCTCTGTCTTTATGGGGAGAGCGGCCTTGTTGGATGAAAGGAGAGCCTAGCCTTCATTACTTCCTCAAAGATCTCTGCCTCTCCAAAAGCAATCACAGTCTTCAGAACTGGGGCCACATCTTCAACATGGGCATCTGGAGGGGACACAAAGGAACCCAGCACAGAGATTAAGGAACTGTTTGGGTTGCGGACATTCCCTGGGATTGTGCACTTAGCTGGAGACAGATCTAGCATAGGGGGAACCACAGCAGCACTTAAGGCAACCTCTGATTGGACAGCTGAAGCTAAAGACACACCATCCATGACCCAGCTCGGAATAACGGACTGGACAGCCACCCCCCACGGGTTCTGGCCATGGACTGATGTCAACTTCCTTCCTTTAAAGTTAACATACTCATTGTTTAAAAGAACAATCTCAGTGGAAAAGAACAATATAAAGTGAAAAATAATTGTCTGTCTTCCTCTTGCCTGGCGGCCATTCTGCAGAGGTAACGGCTGATCCGTTTCTCAGGTACATTCCAGAGACAGCGTCAATAGACACAGCCGTGGGGCTGTTTGCATCCCACACCTCTACTGCCTGCCTAGCAACCCCTCTCATCCTCTTCCACACTTGCTGAACCCTGGATTGTGTGTGAAGACAGAACACACGCCTAATTAAAACCTTTGCTTTCATAGAGCCCCTTGCAGGTCTGGGAAGCCATGGGGGTAATTCTAGCCAATGCTATATCGGTACAAGGAGGCTGCAGGCTTCTCAATACTTTTCTAGGATACGAGACATGCCCATCTCACTAAATTTTCCCCCTTATGCCCCTTTCCTTCGTGGAAGTATAGATGTGAGGTCTGGTAGAGTGTAACTGCCTTGTAGCCATGAGGACTAGGCCCACAAAATCCATGCTGCGGAAGAGAAAAAAGAGTATGCAAGTCAGGGACAATACAGAAGAGACTCGTGAGCCCCTGGAGTTGAACGACCCTTTCACAGGGGTCACCTAAGACCAGTGGAAAACACAGATATTTACATTATGATTCACAACAGTAGCAAAATTACAGTTATAAAGTAGCAAGAAAATAATTTCATGCTTGGGGATCACCACAAGACGAAGAACTGTATTAAAGGGTCACAGCATTGGGAAGGTTGAGAACACCTGCTCCATGCTAACTCTGTTCAAAGGAGACCCCGTACCAACCCTGCACTGCAGATGTGGATAATCCTATCACAAGGAAAATACAACCCCTTTAGGCTTTCTTTCTTTCTTAATTGTTCTGTTCTATTTTTTTCATTGTACACAGTGCCGGGTTACACAAGGACATTTTCATGCCAATATGACTTTGACAGTACGTTTTCCTTTTCATAGTTACTATCTTCTACACTGACATACCAACTTCTAAATTCTGTTTTTTTAACATGCATGCTATAAAGCACGAGTCGGCTTTTTCATCCAACATTATGAATTCGTCCTATGCAGCGTGCAGAGAATGGCAGAGAGTGGTGCTTTTCTTTTCAACATTCCACAGTATGGGGCTGTGTGCATACACATGGCTCCATGCATTTATTACTGCTCTAACAACATGGGAGCAGACAGCTCATGGACCATTGGGCTTTCTGGGCAGCAAGCGCCTTTACCCACTGAGTAATTTTGCAGGCCATCACTCCTCTGCTCCTCTTTTGAAACAATGAGGTTTAATGTGTTTTCTCATGCTTTCTTCTAGAAGGGCCATCAGTCCACCTAGCTCATCACCCTCCCCTGCCCTTTTATTGAATACCTAATGCTTAACTTGTACGCAAAAGCAATAAGTCCTCTGACATACATGCAGACAATATTTCCCCCAAATATTGTTTGTTATTTGATTTCATTCACAGAAATTCCTTCCAATCAAAACCTTTAAATTTTCTTAGTCTTTTTTTGCCTTTATAATGTCTGAGTTTGTTCAGTGTGGGGAGGGAGAGACAGGACAAAATCCTCCACCTCTATTCCAGGATGTATTTAAACATTACTTCTCTCAAAGCTTTTACAAAGTCAGTATGTCTAACTCTTTCAAGCAGATGTATTTATTGTTATCGAAGGAAAGAGCTTTCTTTTTCCAATAGCTACTCAACTGCCTCAGCCACCATTTACTGAAGAGTATTATTTCCCCACCCTCTGAGGTCAGTGTGAATGGTGACCTTTGAGAGGGCCTGACTCGGGTCCTACCTCTGAGGACTTCCTAGGTCATGAGAATATACAAGGAGCTTTGGTGTCGTCTGTCTGTCTTCTAACCAAGAGAATGAATCAACAGGGTCAAAATCACACTGAAAACAAAGACTTCAAAAGACCAGAGAAATAGGAACAGTACAGCAAGCTGCCACCCAGTAGGAATAAGTTAAACCAGGAACACGGGGATCAAAGGCATGGGATGCAGGGTGGGAAAGAGAATCTGCTCTGGGGTTTTACCAGCAGCCTTGACTACTACTTCTCTTTAAAAGAGGCAGTTTCCAGTCGGGCAGGGGAGTTGCACGCCTTTAATTCCAGTACTCAGGAGGCAGAGGCAAAGGCAGAACACTAAACCTAGGAGCAAGGCTTGTGTCTTTTTCATTGACACCCCATGCAGAGCAGGAGAAACGAGAAACCACTGGCTCCTAAGAAGCTGGAGTTGAAGACAAGTGAAGAAATTGGTGGTGGGGAGGGAACAGCACTGTCTCCTGAAGTTTCTGAGGAGCTCATGTGGCTCCAGCAGGAAGGCCGTAGTTCTTCTCCCACAGTGCCCTAAGAGGGCTCTCCAGGTCTCCTGGGTACATTGTCCATCTTCCCACTGAAATCAGCACCACCTTCCTGAAGTGCAGCTCTCTGCACACCTAAACTAAACTCCACTCCTCAGTGGGTTGCCGGCTGCCCCTGCCCACCTGGGTAGTCCTGCCACTGTCACGTAAGCCACTTCAAACCTCCCAGCGACCCCCTGACCTGGCGGGCTTGGGTGTGGTCTGGGAGTCTGCACTTCTCACATACATCCAGGGGATGCTGAGTGGCTGGTCTTGGGACCCCCCTCTTCATGGACAGATAGTAAAAGGGTTCCCCATCTCTCCAGCCTTGAGATCTTTCCACAAATAACAAGGAAACGTGGCTTGATGCCTTTGGTTTTGAAAACTTAACCAATCGAGGACCAGGTTTATGCAGAATAGCATGTCAGAAAGAAAAAGTGAAAGTCTGAAGGGAGGAACAGCCACAAAAATATCCACAATGAACTGGACAGCCTGCATTTGTATCAGGACTCCCTGAAGTATCTGAACAGTACAAACTGATAATCATGGGTCGCTGTTTCTGCACACTTTTTTCCCAATATTGTTTTGGTCAACTACTTTAAAGCCTGAATCAAAGCAAAAGTGATTAATGGTCTGATCTCGTTTCATTTCTGTTGCCGTGACAAAACAGACAAGAGATGATTGTGCAAGCTTTTAATCCCAGCACTCAGGAGGCAGAGGCAATCCCAGACCACTCTGAATTCGAGGCCGGTCTGGTCTACAGAATGAGTTTCAGGACAATCAGACCCTGTCTCAAACAACAACAACAACAACAACAACAAAAAACAAACAAAAACAAAAGACCCCAAACAAACAAAAAACTCACAACAACAACAAAATTTACATAAACGAAAAGCAATTTAGGGAAGGAAAGGCTTTATTCAGTTTGTAATTCCCGGTCATGAACCATCGCGGAGGGAAGTCAAGGCAGGAGCTCCAAAGCAGGCCTGCTTGTTATTCCACAGAGCATGACCTCTGAGCAAGGAAGTCGTTTCACAACCAAGGATGCACAGCAGAGACCATTGAAGGTGCTGGTGGCTGACTGGATTATAATCTATAATCAGCTAGTTTCCTAATACAGCTCTGCACCACCAGCCTAGAGAATGCTGCCCATACTGGGCTGGGCCTTCCTATATCCATTAACAATCAAGCCGATCCCCCACAGACATGCCCACAGGCCTCTCTGATAACTTAGGCTGGTACACTGACAGCAAAGACTAACAAAAACATGGTTCATCAGATACTACAAGTTGCGAGGTGTCCATAGACATTAGCAGTGACCATCCCAGAGCACTGCAAGAGAATCTTCTCATGGCAAAGGCAAGATCTCATGTCCTAGGGTCTCAGTACACTTGCCGTGCCTTTAAAGGTGGCTTACCATGTATGACTCAAACACATTGAGCTGCTGTGACAAAATTTCATAGGCTAGGTAGCTTGAACAACAGACCCTTGTTTCTGCACAGTCAGGGGCTGGAAAGTCCAGATGGCCTCATTCCCACTGAGCTGCACATAGAAGAGAAGCTGCAGTAACTTTCTCGTTTCTGCTCTTTAAAGGACACTGTCCCCACCAGATCAGGGTGTACCCTCATGACCTCATTTAGCTGTGGTCACCTCTTCACAGGTCATCTCCACAGACAATCTAGAGGTTGGGGCTCTGAGGGGAGCACCGGACAGTCCACACTACGGCATCATACAAGGACGATGATTCTATTTTGAGAAGCAGAAATCCTTTTGAAAACAACTTTTGGTTAAAGGATCAAAATTAAAATATGCTCTCTCGCCAGGCAGTGGCGGCGCACGCCTTTAATCTCAGCACTCAGGAAGCAGAGGCAGGGGATCTCTGTGAGTTCGAGGCCAGCCTGGTCTACAAGAGCTAGTTTCAGGACAACTAGGACTACACAGAGAAACCCCGTCTCGAAAAAACAAAAACAAAAATATGCTCTCTCTGGAATACTATCTGACTTCAGAATTGACTGTGAAGCTCCAGAAATGAAAGAAACTTAGGCAGACATACAAATCAAAAGAGACCAAACAGAATTAGGAAAGACACAAACACAAAAATGGTTGGTTGATTTTTGATGACAGGGTTTAGGTAATTCAAAAGGTAAAACCTGCTTTTTCAAAATATGGTTGAAATATATGGAACAAAACCAAACCCAAAACTTTATGCTGCATCATAGACACAAAACGACTTTCAACAACCTTGAAATAGATCCTAAACCTAAATACAAAACTTCTAGAATACTCAAGTGAAAAGTTTAGACCTGAAGTAGGACAAAAAGAACATTCACTAAGGGGGAAAAAAAAGATAAATTAACATTTTAAACTTTTGTTCTTCAAAAGAGTTTAAAAAGTGAAGAGGGGGGCTAAGAAATGGCTCAGTGCTGAAGAGAGCTTATTATTCTATCAAAGGATTGGCGCTCAGGCCCTCAGAACCTTATCAGTTACCACACAAATGCTGCAACTCAGCCCTGAGGGAGCCACCGCTCGCTTCTGTCTTTTGCAAGCACTTGCATGCTCACACACACATGAATAATTCTCTATAACATTATAAACATATTTTATGTAATACAGAAACAAAATATGTAATACAGAAACAAAATATAATATAGTATATATTTCTATATATGTACACATATAAATATACAGGAACATATTTTACTTTAGATATAAAATATGTCACATATCTATATATTATATTATTTTATAAGTGCATTTATATTTCTAGATTATAAATATATTCTGTACTTTAATTAGATGACAATAAATTATTGTATTTTACATTATTTAATATATCAACATATGTTTTATTATATATTTATATTACTATAAATATGTAACAAATTACAATCATTACAATTATATATACACATATATACACATACATATATGTGTGTGTGTATATATATATGTATATATATATTTACCAAAAAAGACAATTGAAACTTATTTTAAAGAAAATAAGAAGGCAAACTACCAACCGGGGGAATCATTTTAACATCCAAATCTGGCAGAAAACTTACATCTTGAAAAAGGTCTGTGTGTGTATGTGTGTATGTGCGTGTGTACTTTTAAAAAGCTGTAATAATAAGAAACAACCCAGCTCTATCATGAGTGAAAGACGGAAGCAGACCCTTCACACAGACATGCCACATAACCAACAACCACATTCAGGCTCTTGTCGGTGGTCAGAGAAAGGCGTCTGACATCACACTGCAAAGGTCTCCTCGAGCAGTTACACCAACCAGCAAGACAACAATAGGAAGTATTGGCACATATGTGACCAGTTAGAATTTTATACACTGTTGGCAGGAATGGAATGGCATGGCCACTCTGGAAATGATGATGCCATTTATGACTTTACATAAGGATGTCTTGTACCAGACAGACACTGCTGTTTTGCCACTGGTCTTTTCAGTCCCGGGAATCAAACCTAGAGCCTTAAGCACACTAGACCAGCACTCTACCACTGAGCCATGGCTCCAGACACTCCACGCAAATGCTACTAAGAAACGAGATTCGTATTGACAAACTAGAACACTAAAATGTATGATACCTTGGGCTGGCAAGATGGATGGCTGTGAGAGTAAAGGCCCTGACATTAAAGCCCAACAAGCTTAGTTCAAACCCCAGGACCCACAGGTGGGAGGAGAGAACTGGCACCCGACATGTTTCCCCAACCCACACACAGGCATGAGTCCCTCCCCAATATACAAAACAAATAAATAAATGCAAAAATTCAGTCCAATACCAATAAACCCATTTCCCATAGGAACCATATGTTTTAAAAACTAAATACTGCAGTTTTTCTCCTCAAATTTAAGATAGAGAATAAAAGATAGAGAATAAAAAAGTAGGGTTATACTGAAAGGCTTAGATGCAAAAATTAATGAAGAAAAATAATACTGTTTCTTCTCAAATGCCCCCAAGATCAGAGATTTGCAGGTGTTATTTGTTGGAGAGCAAGTGGAATTTGTATAAGGCACTGTCCACTTACAAAGTGCTAAGCAGGTCATACTGCCATAACAAGGGGACCAGAAAGGAACCTTTGCTAGGGAAAAAGCAGACACCCTAGTGTGGGTCCAGACTCCACAGATTATGAACCAAGTCCCTTCAGGTGAGTTAACCACTTGCCGCAGACTCTCATGACTGCCAGTTCGTGTCCCAAATGGCACTCTGGTGGGGATGCAGGAACAGACTGTGCAAATCAAAGTCCTGCCAATCAAAGGCAGTGCTATGGATGCTTACTGAGCTTGGTTTGAATCACTTTATCCACACTTGGTTATTAATATCAATGGAGAACTCCCATCATGTCCTTCTACCAAAAGCCCAAGGAGTAGCAACCACCTCACCGAATCTAGTCATTCCTAAGAAAAAAAGAATCTCACTTAGCGTTAATAAAGATGTGGTAGTGATAATGCCTACATTTGGCCTTTCCCAGATGAGTAACTGCTGGGTAACAATGATGTCAGCTCAGAATAAGCATGATAAGGAAGGAAAAACTTTCCTTAGCCTTGCTAGTGTCTGATTCATTTTCTCTTGGCCACAGTACAGGAATAAAAGTAAAATACAAATGTTATACATGTTGTAGCTTAACACTTTCAAATGCCTGCTGCCTGTCACAACATATTTAAGCCCCTTAACCAAGAAGACTCGGGGGATGCAATAAGATGAACACCTGCCCATGCCGCTCTGAACATGACGACTCTGGCAGCCATGACTTCACCAGCCACTCGTGGGCCTGGTGATGACACCAGCTCCAAACACACCCTAGACACAAGCACAGTGAGATGCTCAATTCTTACAAACACAGTCTTTTTAGATGCTCCTTTAGGGAACGTGGTATTCGTCAGAAAATCAGATGCCATTGGTACTTAGCATCCTATTCTACCCACAATGCTTCTACTATGCCTGTAGCTGCCTGGAAGCCCTGTCCAAGACTGTCTGGATTCCAAAGACTATGTTCAAATTTACAAACATCTCCATTTGAAAAAAACCCAGCCCAACCTGTAATTTATATATATATATATATATATATATACATATACACTCAGATATTAAGAAGCTCCATTGCATGTGACATTTTAAATGTCTTCATTTAACCCCAGATAACTAGAAAGCAATATAATTAAGAGCAACTACACAGCAAAATTCCTTAATAAAGACCATGAAGCTAAATGTGCAACACCTCTTAGCACGTATGTGTTGAAAATACGAAAGGGAAATTGGGCGGCTCAGTGACAGAACACATGCTTAGCACACATGTGTAGCTGGACAGTGGCAGAGCACATGTTTAGCATGTGTATCTGGACAGTGGCAGAGCACATGTTTAGCAACGTGTGTGTATCTGGACAGGGCAAAGCACATGCTTAGCACACATGCATGTGTATCTTGACAGTGGCAGAGCACATGCTTAGCACACATTTGTATCTGGACTCCAGCCTCAACAGCACACCAACAAGGGAAAGCAGTAACTGATGCAGGGCTGCACTTACTGCTTTTTCTCGTATGTAGGAATGAACTCGTCACAGACAAATGCCCCACTCTGTCCTGAAGCAAGCACACCAAGCAGAAGAGGCCTTGTGAACTGGCAGTACCTTGTCAGACAGTCAAGCTGTGAGCTGTTCATCCAGAAATGCCAATGCCAAGGCCCAAAGGGCTCTAGAGAGCTCCTCCAAGCTGCAGAAACCTCCTAGAAAGCTCAATTCACAGCCCCCACAAAACCCCATTTATGCCACAGCACCCTGGATTCCCTATCGTACAGAACAAGACAAAAGCCAGCTTCACCACACCAGAGCAAACCACTCCCTCTGCTACTTCATATTTTTATAAAATATGCCATCCTATTTTGGCAACTCCATGTGAGCTTTTATGCATTTTTTTAAAAAAGAAGGATGTGTGTTCTGTACCAGTACTAGAAATAAACCTCACCCCAGTCTCAGCAAGGCATGAGGCTAAAAATAACTAGGTCTGCCTCTAGAGCAAAACCATGTGGCAGATACAAAGAGGTTCTTCCTCTGCGATGACCCGGCCTGAGCCACAGGACTGCCCGGTGCAGGTCTTCAAGGAAAGCACACCCCACCCTCGCTTCTGGAGTGGCTACAATTGCAAAATCTAATTTTAGATACTATCACTTCCTCTGCGAACAGTGAATCATAGCTTCAAAGTGACTTGGAGGCAGATGTAAATCCTGCTAAATGCTTGCACCACAGGCTGAGAAGCTGTTTCACCTGGAGCTGCTCAGAAACATGGACCTGGGATGGCAGCCCTGGTCTTGACCCCTTGATTGGGGACCCTCATCTGAGGGCACTAGGTGAACATGCTAAAAGTTTTTTGCAGGTTTTTTTGGGTGTTTGTGTGTACATGTGTGTTTGTAGTATATATGGGTAGTGCACACATGCACACTGAAGTACAGGTATACATGCCTGTGTGTACATGCAGAAACCAAAGAAGGATGTCAAGTGCCCTGTTCTGCCTCTGCCTGGGTCATTCCTTTCTGACAGGTCTCTCACTGAACGTGGAGCTAGGCTGGCAGCTAGCAAACTCCAGCAATACTTGTGGCTCCAGCCTCCACAAGCTGGGGTCACAGGTACATGCAACTACACCTAGCTGTTTTTATATATTTTCTTTAACATGATATGAACTCAGGTCCTCATGTGTGTGCTGCAAGCACTCTTATCCACTGAACCATCTGCCCGACTTCCCTCCCTCTCCCAGCACAGTAAAGATGGAGAAGCACTCATCAAGCTTGGTAACCACTTAACTACATACCCCACCCCTAAGCCATGCGAGGGCACTGCCCTGTGGACAGTCCTTCTCAACCAGTGCTCTGGGGCATGCAGGTGCATATGCCCATCTTCCCCATCATCTCTCCACTTCCTCACTTGTACCTCTGACAAATTAGCAGCTTTGACTAATGAAAGAACAAACAAGAAGGCAGCGGTTTGCTGTGCATCAAAGAACGAGAGAAGAAAGCAGGGGAGAGAGGTTCACACTCCAGAGAGAGACCTGCACAGAGCATGAATGAGTCTAGGGTGGCAGGTGCCAGCAGGATGGAGGCAGGGGAGGGGCAGGGCAGAGGCTGCTCATCTACCCCTGTGCCCGCTCCTGAAGCATCAGCTCCCCCATGCATACATTCCTGGCCTTAAATGAGATCCTACTAAATTTAACTGACGCACTATGGTCAGGGATAAAGAAATCAGGAACTATCCATTTTCATAATCTCTGAAGCAGAACCGCCTGCCTAAAGAGGTAAAAGGCAAAGAGCAGAAAGCTATTTCCGCTATTTCCTAGGTAGTGGTAGGGTCTATTTAATAGAAGTAGTCTGTAGTCCGCTCTTCTCTGGGGTTCCAACTGCACGGGTGTCACTCATGCTGAATGACAGGGACACAGAGCCACTACCCCTGCAGCATCTGTCCTTTCATAGACTTTTCTGGGAATGCTGACAGGGGATCTCAGTCTCAGTCTTGGTATCCAAAGAGATGGAAGAAATCAGCCAAGAGAAGCCCCAGAATCTTGCCCTACTGGCCCCCAAAACTGTCTGACCCTAAATCAAATAGCCACTGCTCTATTATCACTATTTCTCTTAAAACTAGAAGGAAAGTAGGGGAAAAAAAGAAAAGAAAAAAAAACCCTCACACAGATGTTTTAGCAGACAGTTTCAATGTCATTATAGGAAACAATGTGCTCTTCTTTAAAATACACTTCTGTTCACACTTCAGTGGTTTCCTTTACAAAAATGCAAATAAAATATGTACTGGCACAGATGCCACTCCCAACATTGTTTAAAATTAGCCTGACTTTGTGGTCACATCTTATCTGAGATCTGGAACAAGATAGTCTGTGCGCGCCCTCCTCTGAGGAGGCAGGACTAGATCCAAAGCTGAGGTGTTTGTAAAAACACAGACGTATGCTTTGGGTGCCTCCTTCTCTGGTCTTCTCCACACTGCCCACCACCTCTATGCTCCGACTCCCTGTCATGTGCCCTCAAATTCATAGGACACTAGAGGTCTTACACAGGATCCTTCCGTCCTTGAAGCCCCGGATTCTCCACTCCTGAGGTGCAGGACCACTCCTCTCTATTCATCACTGAGGCTGCCTGAACCCCTTCCACTGCACCCGGCACTAAGGCTGCTGCTCCACAGCCATTGGCCAAGAAGCAAGGAAGGTTAAGTGCTAATGCCGGGCATTTAGGTTATTGGTATATTGTAAAGGGAGGCTTAAATATGACATGCACAACAAAGCAAATTTGGGATGAAAATGCAAACAAGAGCCAGAAAAAAAATCAGGAAGAAAGAGAAGAATTCATTTTAATTACACCAAGACCAGATAAAATGGACCAAGGTATACTTGAATACAAAGATTTTCACTCCCCTTAAGGGTGTAACTGGCCTGCTGTCAACTCAAAAGAAAAAGACCAAGTGGAGTTCTTAAAAAGTACTTTAAGGGGGACAGTGGGGGCACACACCTTTAATCCCAGCACTTGGGAGGCAGAAGCAGGCAGATCTCTGAGTTCGAGGCCAGTCTATCTATATATAGAGTGAGTTCCAGATTTCCAGGGCAGCCCAAGGCCACACAGAGAAACACTGTCCTTTTATTTATTTTTTTTGTCACTTTAATTGTCATTCTTTGTCAGACTTACTGAACTAAACCAATGGTAGAATTTTTCCAGATCACTGCAAAAGTTAAAAAAAAAGAAGAAGGAAATGACAACTGAGTGGGAGACCACAGGCCACAGGCCTGCCTAGGGTAGCCTATTCCAGGTGGCAAGGAGAAAACACAGTCCCAGCCAGTGCCAGGCAGCTGATATGATGTAGTTTGTGTGTGTGGTGGTGGGGGGTTCCTGTCCTGTGGAGAGAGACAGATCTGAAGAGGTGAAAACCATGAGGAGCAGGTTGAGGTGGGTGGCTTACTTGCCACCCTGGTCCATGGTGATGTCCAGACCTGGGCTTCTGTCAAGGCCCATGTCTGGGTCCATGGCTGTGTTGATATCCCTGGCTCCTGTTATCACCGAAGGTCAAGAAGATAGAGATGCCCAGAGTTGGTCCTGCCCCTCACTGGTTGCAACGCTAGGGAGAACTGGCTTTGCTCCTCACTCAAGAGAGTGACCTACACCTCACCTGGGCAGCACAACAGGGCTGGCCCTGGGGACAGGCGAGTGGGAGAGCTGGTCTTCTGCCAGCTCATCTGCCACGTGGTGGTGTGGGTGAGAGAAAGACGACCTCCCCTCCTCACCCCTAACCACCTCTGGGAAGGGGAGGAAGAGCTGACCCCACCCACCCCTCGCCAGCTGCAGCACTCGGGAGAATGGGCCCTGCACCTCACACCTCATCTGGGCAGCACAGTAGAGTTAATAATGTTGATGGGGGCACAGGTGAGCCAGCCCTGAGGGCATGAGACTGGGGAACCTGGCTCTGCCCCCCATCTGCTATATGGTGGCCTGAGCGAGAGACAGATGACCTCCCCCAACCCCCTCCACACACACCTTGCCACCTGCAGCAGGTTGGAGAGCTGTCCGTGCCCCTCACCAGATGCAGCACTCAGGAGAGCAGGCCTTGCACCTTACCTGGGCAGCACGGCAGAGCTGGTGCAGGTGTGGGAGAACCAGTCCTGAGGGCATGAAAGCAGGAGAGCGAGCCCTGCCCCTTGCTCCTTGCTGCATAGGGCAAACTAGCCAGGGCAACACTGGAGAGCCCACCTTGGTGGTAAGGACTGGGCAGAGTTGGAAGACTGACCAACCCTGGAACCACCCTGTTCCTCTCTCAAAGAGGCAGCTTCTGCCTCTCCCCACTTCTCCCCTTACCACCCCTTGGGGCGCTCCTCTCTCTCTCTCCCCCCCTCCTCTTTGACCAAAGAGCAGCAGGTGTAGAATAACTGATACTTGAGGAAACCCACAGAAATGAGCGACCTCAATTGGCTGCCATGTTTACGCCAAAGAATACATCCGGATATCAGTAAGCACAGCGAATCGGACATGGCAAGACACATAATAGTCATTGTATCTGCGTACAAATATCATTTATCTGCTCTAGATTCTGGTTCACCACGCTATGACAAAATATGAGGAGCAACCTATAAACCAGACACAGGACAAGGGGCTGCTGGGAAAGACACGGTGTCCCACACTGAGACCCAGAACTGCCCGCACAGGGTGTCCCACTTGGCATCAAAGGATCAGAAACTGCCACGTGTGCCCTACAGAAATGTCTACAACATTTACCATAATAGCAACCCCACTGGTCTTCAAAGAAAGGAGAGTGACCTTAATCACATGCAGCTGACCCACGTTAGCTGTTTTGAAGGTGCGACTCCTTTCTGTTTTACAATGTGCAAGCCAATTAGGTTTCAAAATAAAGAAGATTTAAAGAAAAAACAAAAGTCCCCCAATCCAGTAAAAGTAAAAGCCATTAATACAGAGGCTACTGTCTGACAGTGAAAGGGACTCATGGGGACATCAACATCACGTCACCATTCAACCTGAGCGGGAATATTAGAACGCTGCACAAGGTGAAGGGTAGCTTCCTGACACGCCAAAGAGTAGGTCATATTTAAACAATAACTCAGTTATTCAACAGAGAAAGAACAAAACTTTTGGTCTTCACATGAGTCCTTTCCTTTCCAAAGCACACAAAAGCAGAGTGTGCCCATTAGGAAGGCACCAGCAGGCAGGAGGCTGCTGAGCACAAAGGGATGACTGTCCAGAGCAGGGCTCTCCCCAAGCAGGGCCAAGCAGCTTCCTGTAATATTGGCTTAGGAGGCATCTGAATCAGATAATCAGTGTGCTCTCCCCACCCCCCAGACTGAAGGTGGGAGAGAGATTTACTCCGAACTCCAACCACCATTATACTTATTTCCTCTTAATTACTAAGTGGCTGAATTCACTCTTCCTCCCAACAGCACAGGGAAGGCACAGAGCTTTTTTACAGTAATTAACCTTGTGGGTCCACAGTTCACTGACGCTCATTCCTTTGCCAGCACAGACGTGCAGGTGTGCGTGTGTGTGCGTGTGTTTTCGTGCCTGTAAGGAGGAGGCAGGGTTACCGTAAAGGCCTTTGCCCGGCCCCATTTACTTCTACTTCTTCGCAGTTTCCTTGTTATTCAGCCCGAGTCTGGCACTGACTGCAATCTAGGAATGAGCAGCCTAGGTGGCGGCTTCACTGTGCCCAAAGGAAGCTATGCTTTTGTGTCAAGTGAAGCCTTCTGCTGAAACAACAGACAGATAAGGGGAGAGATAGCTTTACTTTTTAGCAAGGGCAACCAAGTCTTGGGAGACCTCACAGCTCAAAAGCCCTCATTGCTTGGGGTGACCCAGGGAAAATTCCATTTTGAGAAAATGTACTTTTCCTTGAAATCCTCTGAGACAGAGAGCAACTAGTTCTTCAGAGAGATTGTTGGCCTTTTCTCAGGATGGTTGAAATCTTCCAGAAAGATAAAGGAAATGAGCAACTTAAGCCTCCCCACTCTGAAATTGTCATGGTCAGCAACACTGATACCCAATACCACACCTCTCCCAGGAAGATATTTTTCCTTGAACCATTTTGTCTTGTTTAGATTTAAAGCAACCAAAGTCAAAATGTAAATGTTTAGTTGTAGTGAATGATACAGGCTCAGAAACTGGTTAGCATTTATAAACTATTAACTATATTGGTTGGTAAAGGTTAATTTTAACAGTTACTTAAAGCCAAGCATGGTGGCACATGCCTTTAGCTCCTGGTTCTCTGTGAGTTCTAGGCTAGCCAAGTCTACCTAATGGGTTCCAGAATGCCGGAGCTATATAGTGAGACCTTGTCTCAAGGGGGGAAACACATCAAAGCCCAGAAAGTATGCTTTGGGTTTATGTCCCCTAGAAATGACAGGAATGCTAGCACCAATTAAACAATACCAATAGACATGCTAACTCAGAAGAGGGAAATCTCATGGGATCCTACCTTAAACAAAGAGTCACAGGCCATTAACAACCTGAGACTAGAAGGATTAACTGTCCTCAAGAATCAGCTCCTAATTTGTTATCCAGTACCAAGTGGTCATCCTTAAAACCATATACATTCAAAAATACTAAACAGACTCGGCATATTGTGTGTATGTATATATATATATTCAATATATATTTATACTTATATATGCATATATATGTAACAGTAATACTTAAGAAAAAGAGACCATGATGACTTACTCTTGTAATCCCAGCACTCAGGAGGTTGAGGCAGGAGGATTGCCAGGAGGTGGAAGTAAGTTTGGGCTATCTTGTGAATTCCAAGACTACAAAGTAAGTCTCCTGTCTCAAAAAAAACTAACTGAACAAACAAACAAATAAAAAATGAGATTTGGAGACAATTAAACACGTCTCCAAATCCAAGTGTAGAGTTGCTACTTAAACATGAAAACCTATTTGGCTGTTTAGGCAAATTTATCAGACGGTATTGTACTGCAAAGCAGTATTTTCAGGAGCTGGCAAACAATTGCAAAACAGGAAGTTAAAGGCTCACATGCTCCCCTGCAAAACAACTCGAAGCAAATCTCCATTCACTAACAACATCCTCTTGCCTTAATTTTCTTCTTCCATTCACCAACACTTTAGCGAGAGAATGTGTTTAAACAAATACTGCAAGTTAACCTCACCATAACATTCGTGCTATTATAGATAGATGGGAAAAATAGAATGCTTCAAACCTTCCATAAAACAAGACTTCTCCTGCCTTTTACAGAGCCGTTGTGTCTGCCATCCCCGTACTTGATGACGTAGTATCTTTTCTGACAAAGTGCAGCTTCAGCATGAAGTTCATTATCCCCAAGCAGATGATTAATAAGAACTGAGTGGTCCCTTAAAACAGCAACACACAGCCCAGTTTGGGAAGTTCAGGGTGGGGGCTTTAAAGTCAATGGCAACATTCATGTCTGTGCAAATGACGGGTTCTCTAGCCACTGTCCTACCCACCAAAGCCAAGATTCCAAGTGCTGAGGCCACTGATGCTTTTAATGACCACTAACTGATTTGAGTTTTGCTTCTAGATTCCTTACTAGGGAACAACCAACAGGGTACACCTTCATATGAAGCTCTTTCGTGGCTGACAACAGAGCTGCCTTGATAAGCTTTCTAATGCAAGGTTGTCATTGTGTTTTAGCCCTAATGAGTCAATTTTATGTGCTAGGAGAATGGTTTGATTCTCGGACATGGGGAAGGTCAGGACTGTTTATAGTGCTATAAAAACATTTACACCCAGCACATTTCCAAGTCTTCCTCTGGGGTTGGGAGATAGCCTACGGGGTGTGTGGGGTGTGTGCGTGGGATGCAGAATACACACACAGGAGACTGAGGTCCTGACTATTAGCAGCAGCAGTGACTGCCTCGTTGTTACGTCAGCTCTGTCCCTGCTGTCCCCCCTGCCCTATTTCCTATTATAAAAATGAGGCTACCATCACCCACTCAGGCTAGCTGAGCTACACAGAGCTCATGTGCACCAACACACACATCCACACATCTCCCCTGACCCCCACACACATGCACGTGCAACAGAGCCACAGAGAACATGAGGCTTAAAACACCCATGTTGCCATACTGTGTTTCGGGCTATATCCCTCTAGCTCAATTGGTGATACACTCTTGCTCTGCCTGGCTGTCCTCTGATCAGAAATTAAGGAATAATAGAGGACATCATCAGGCAGCCAGGGGTGGCACAAGCTTTTAATCCAAGTACTCGGGAGGCAGAGGAAGGAGGATCTCTTGTGTTCAAGGCCAGCCTGTTCTACGGAGGCAGGGTGCACAGAGAAAGCCTGTCTTGAAAAATCATATATGTGTGTGTATGTATGTGTATTTGTGTATGTATATATGTATATGTATATATTATGTGTGTATATGTGTATGACATTATCTTGAGACCCTCAGCTGCAGCAACAGAGGCAGAAGGAGGTTGAGGGGAGAACCTGACTCTAATCACAATTCCAGAATCCCATATACCTGCTTTGTTAGGTAATCAGCACTGTTGCCAGAGATGTCTGCTCATTATAAAATGACCAATCTCTGGTACTGCAAGTGCCTGAAAGGAGAAAGTTAGAAGCACCAAAAACTGCATTAACTCAGGCAGGCCCTTAAGACACATCCTGTGTCAAGGTCACGTTGTTGCTGTAGGGCAAAGTCCATCCTCACTTCAGGGCTTGTTTAGTATGGCTATGATGCTAATTGCAGCTCCCACCCTGCCTTCCATAGGACAGCCTAAGTCTCTGAAGATCTTGATATGTCTTAGTTGGGATATGTTATGAATTCATGCCTTGTTTTGGATTTAAAAATAGTTTCTAAGTAATGTATGTTAGATAGAGTTGTGTAGTATAGCAAATAAAAAAAAGTAGGGTGATCAAATCTGAGTATTTCATGAGAACTTTAATACTAAAAACTTATCACTTATTAGAAATTCAAATTTAACAGTATATGCAAGCAAGAGACATGCCTTCAATTGGTACCTTACTGTGTATTTATCTGTGCACTGTGTATTTGTTCTGGAAATGTTAGCATTGTCCTAGGAGCTGGGAAACAAAGGTGAATTAACACTGCATCTGGCCCCCAAGAGCTCAATGCAGGCGTGAGAATCCGACTCAAGAATAAGGCAGGTTATTCCCAAAGAAGCTACAGTGAGCAAGCTACCACAGAGGGTTAGAAGCACTTGCCAAATCCCCTCACTTGAGGGGGCTGGGACAAAGGGAAGGAGAAATCAAGTCCTAAATGAGATGCCCACCAGTGTTCTTATCCCTGACTATGAAATAAGCACTACAGAACTTACTTTAATTCTGCATATTCTACAGATCCTTTGTTCCTAAATCATAAGTTCTCTAAATGTTCCAAATGATCTTCCACGACTGTACTCCCATCCAGAGAAAACCCCACAGCGTGAGACACAAGTTCCAAAGCAGGTTGCAGGTTCTGAAACTTCCAGGTGATAACTTCTCACCACCCTGTGTAAAAACAAGACAGAACCAAGGTCTGGCTGTGGTGGTTGATTGAAGGATACCCTAGTATTTCTATTACTGTGAAGAGCACCATGATCACAGCAACTCTTATAAAGGAGAATCATTTAACTGGGGTGGCTTACATTTTTCAGAGGTTTAGTCCATCATCATGATGGGAGATGGCAGTGTGCAGGCAGACATGGTGCTGGAGAAGGAGCTGAGAGTCCACCCATATCTCAACTTATAGGCAACAGGAAGTGATCTGAGACACTGGGCATGTCTTAAGCATGTACGATACCTCAAAGCCTACCTTCACAGTGACACACTTCCTCCAACAAAGTCAACTTCCTAATAGTACCACTACCCATGAACTTATGGGGTCAATTTACATTCACACTACACAGAGGGTCCTCTGAGAAAAACAGGTATTTACTAATTCCACACCTACTTCATGTACAATCCTTAAAACCTAAGTAACTGAAAATACCTATGAATGAGGCCCTTTGCCTGTATCCATGTCAGAAGGGTGTTATTGCCAAGGTCATGTGAAGGGACTCAGAGCACACTGGTCATTAAACATACTGAGAAACTTAAGGATGGGGTGGGACAGATGGCTCAGTAGTTGAGGATACATCCTAACTACACTTGCAGAGGAAATGAGTTCAGTTCCCCACATCCATGTTCAGTACCTTGGGGGTTCTGATGCCCTCTCTTAGCCTCCATGGCAACTGCACTCATGTTCACATAACCCATATAGACACACATCCATACAAATAATTAAAATTTAAAAAAAATCTAAAGGAACAACAACAACAAACCCCCCCCCACACACGTGCACAAAATGAATCATTTTCTATTTTGAGAGCTAGTATGGACAGCCTGGATGGTTACCTGACTCAAAGACATTCTAGAAGCCAGTCATCACCACTTCTGCTAATGAAAGTGAAGGATTTCCCACACACTTTTGCAAACACAGAGATTTGGGCCCCACAGATGGAACCTCTCCAGCTACTTTTACACCAGCAGCCATGAGAGATGGGCAAGGCACCAGAGGGGACAGTTTGGGTGAGGTCAAGCAAGAATAGTGTTGCCGTGACCTACTCCAAGCTTGCATTAGTCCTTATCATGTCAGGGCAGGTGTGATGTGCACAGCCTGGCACAGAAATAGCTGACCTGGAAGGCACCCTGGGCCTCCCGAAGAGCTGCATTACACCACCTCAGTCTGGAGCTCACTCTCTATAACCGGTGTTTTCTCATAAGACTCCAGGGAAGAAAAGAAGCCAGAAGGGAGAGGTGATGTGCCCACTTTCTGCTGGAGTTTCCAAGAGCGCAGTTAACAGCGGGACGTCAGGTATGAGCAACAGGCAAGGCTCGAATGTGTACCAGTGCTTCGAGTCTGGTAACTGAGTAATTAGTTTCATGCTATTTTACTTGCAAGATCTTGGTTGGGGGCATGTGAATACTAACTCCATCCCCCATATACGGCATCACTGCAAATGTCCCAACAGTTGTTGTCAATGAATGGTGTGCACAAAGACTCGACTCTAGGAGTCAGGGTCCCCACCAACACACAGCAGTTTATTGCCACACACAAGAAACATTGTGACCACATAGTTCTGTTTATACCCCATCCCTCCAGCTACTCTGATACTCTAATTGATAAAGGGAAGTATATTTGAGTTCTCATTTTTCAGGGACCCAGCACTATAACTCACCCCAAAGCAGATATTTTATTTAAAAAAAAATCTCACTATGTATGTGTGTGTGAGAGAACCTTTTTGCAATTTTGTTTGAAAGCAATACAAAGGAGAACATCTTAGATAGCAGTAACAAATTCTAAGAGGAACAAAAGTGGGCCCCAAACAAATTCAGCCCATTTTAAAGAATGCAAAGGGAATTTTTTTCACCATTTCAAAGAGTAAAGATTAAATAGAAATTTCCTCAGAGATCAAGAAATAAATTCCAGATGTGGCCCTCTTCCCTTAGTGTTCTATAGTCAAAAAGAGTATTCGCTGGCTTACCAACACAGGCTAGGCTTAAGAGTAACTTAAGTATCTGACTCCAAAATGAGGCATCCTCCAGGCAATAATATGTCACCTTTTCTACTTTGAAACAAAGCCAATTTCCTGGGTCTAGGGACTTTCTCTTATTCAGTCCCTTCAACCACATTAATATGTATAGATAAATGTGTGTGTGTGTACAGAGTGTGTGTGTGTACAGTGTGTGTGTACATGTGTACACATATATAAAACATATGTAGTATGTGTATAAAATTTTGTTAATAGGTACAGACAACTACTAACTGAAATGAACATTTTAATTAAAAGTAAAGTTCAAACTTAGTCTTGGGCTTTCTGAAATCACTTGATATCTGACTGCCTCTTAACTACTTGTTTAACAGAAAGCAGTTTTTAGAAAATCATGTTTCAAGTAGCTATAGCTTAAAGCAAGCTTTACTTAAGTGTAGGCTCCACCTGCTGACCCGCCCCTGCTGGCTGACACAGGCACACGTGGCTATCCCCACACACCAGGACTCCTTTCCCAGAAGTCACTGTGAAGAAGAGCTGGGTGACCTGACTACCTGAGAAACACACAAGAAAATGCTCCAACTCAAGGGCAAGTGGGTCTGAGGAATAGGCAAATCTGGCGCCTGTGGTCTATTTCGAAGTGACAGCCATGCAGTGTCTGAACACAGCTGAGCTGTAGGAGGATGGAAAGGAGGGGCAGGCAGTGAAGAAACCAGGAAGGGTGGCTGGAGAGATGGCTCAGCAGTTAGGAGCACTGGTTGCTCTTCCAGAGGATCCAGGTTCAGTCCCCAGCCCTCACATGGACAGATGTCCATAACTCCAGATCCAGGGGCATCTGCCCTCTTCGTGTCTTTGTGGGCACCAGACATATAAGAGGTGGACAGACATATGGGCAGACAAAGTATTGTACATATAAAATAATAAAAAGAAAAGAAGGAAAGAGAAGGGAGGGAAGGAAATGCTTCAAATGCTATATGACAAACATTGTCTTACACACTTTTACACGAATGATTTTATTTAACCCTTTACTAGCACTATGAAATAGATTCTGGCTTTTTAAAACCAAGAAAATGAGCTTGGGAGTCCTTGTATTATTAAAATCTAAATATACAAAATTAGTAATTTTATACTTTTTATCACCCTTTCATCATTCTATTAAGTGAAAGAGCATCTAAATTTAATGTTTAAAATGCTATTCAATATAAGAAAATCTAATTAATTAAACAGCACATCCAATCATGAAAGCTAAAAGGGACAACCATGACAAACTGACTTTACCAGAGTCTATAGTCACAAACTAGGTCTACCCAACAGAAAAGGATGCAACTATATCAAAAACAGTTTTTGCCTCAAAAGGTAAAACAAAGTTGCACAAAAATTTTACTTTTTTGTAATATTTTGCATGTTTTACAACATTCCTTGGGGCTGAAGATAAGTACGGCACTAAGGAGTGTGTGTGTTTTTATTGTTCTACTTGTTGTATTTTCCCACGATGCTGGATATTGAACCCAGGAACCCAGAGCCTTGTGTATGCTAAGCAAGCACTCTGTCACTGAGCTACCGGGTCCCAGTCCCAAAATAGTTTTGCTAAATTTCATGACTATGTGTGATTCTATTAGAAAAAAAACTATATAACTATATAAAGGGGGAGAATAGAACCAGACTTTCTGCAGCTTCAACCTCTCCAAGGAGGTACAGGATTGTGCCAGTTTCTCTGAGCAAAGGAGAGGAAAGAAAAACAAGGGCACATACCGCCATCTCCCTCCTGTCAGATATATAAATATATATTCAGATATATTTGTATATTTTACATATTTTTATTTACAATATATGTATTTTAATTTACTAAGAAAGATTTTGTGTAATATGTACTATAAACTAAGAATAATCTGTACCTCAAGCCTCTTGTTGAGTAAGTGTAAGACAGAGACAGGTCATAGGATGGCAGAGAGACAACAGGGAAGGATTTCTTTAATATAAAAGATCATTCTGTACTCCAAATGTGGTAATGGTTATAGGAATCTAAACATGAGTTAAAATTCATAACTATATACCAAAAAAGTCAATTTAATGAAGTGATAAGCTTTAAATAATTCTGGTTTTAACTCACAATTGTTTTGGTTTGGGTTGGGCAGCGCTAGGATCAAACCGAGGGCTTCACAGTACCTCTGAGTATACCACTAACCCTTACTTAATCTTTTTTCTTTTTGTGGTACGAGTGCTGAAACCCATTATACATTCTAAGCAATCTATCCCTATTTTCAAATAAAAAAGCAACAAATCAAAGAGATTAAATAATTTCCCCAATATTATATGCCTCAGCAGGTCTCAATCTGTGGGTCATGACCTCTTGGGGCGGGTTCAAACAACCCTTTCACATGGGTTGCCTAAGACCATTGGAAAACACAGATATTTACATGAAAATCATAACAGTAATAAAATTACAGTTAAGAAGTAGCAAGAAAAATAACTTTATGGTTGGGGTCACTACAATAACGTGAGGAACTGTATTAAAGGGGCACAACACTGGGAAGGTTGAGATCTACTGCCTTAGGTCAACATTATAGGATCAGAAGCCACATTTAACTAGCACCAAAGTCTGCCTCAAAGTGGCCCCCTATGAAAGAAAATGCCTCTCAAAGTAACTTAGGTACAGCTGCTCCCTCCCAGAGTACAAACCTTAATCCAGAACAAGGCACTGTCAGAGGGAACCCACAGGCAGACCCAGGAGTCCTTGAAACAGCCAGAGCAAGCATGGAAACCAATGGAACACTCTCTTCTGTGGCACATATCCAGAGACAACAGGCTGCTGTGTACCATGTGTGGACAGTGTCACCTGATTGCTGGGCTCTGCTGTGACTTACACAGATAATAATCACCACCTGCGTCCTCAGTCCTATACACGGTTATTAGAAAAAGAGAAGAGCATATGCCACCGTTGGAGAAGCAAAGGGTGCATTTCATGCATTTCCATTTTGCTGCATGGATGGATCCCTATCAGCAATCTATGAAAACATGGCATCAAGCTGAACTCCCTAGAGTGTGCTTCCCATCATTTCCGGGGCTCTTCATTTGAAGTTGAGGGTAGTCTGTGCCCTCACCGTGGCAAATAAGGTTTTAGAATGAAGTGACAGCCAATCTCCCAAGGTCATTTTCCCTCCAAATGAAATACCATGAAGTCATCCCAACCATCTCACAGGACTAATGCTCAATGTGTTCAACCAGTAACTAAAGGAGGAGCCAGGGTGAGGTCACCCTCTAAGTAATGACAAACCACACAGACTTCTCTGGAAAGCTTAGAGCAAAGCTTGCTCTTGGCAGACTGTTTTAATTTTCATGCAAACTGAATCATCAATCTTCCTTCCATTTCTTCAGGCTCATGTGCATACATGTTTATGCAGACGTATGCATGCAAATCCAGAACTGCTAATTGCTTCAGTCTGAAACCCAAACAATTCTCGTAAGGATAACAAACACGCAATGACTGAAAATTATATTTCATAATAGCTTATTAATAATTAAAAACTCTACACATGTCTTTTAACTTAATTATGTAAGTTTGGGAGTGGGACAACATCTAATTCATCTTTATGCCAATCAAGTGGATTCCAAGTAGAATGCCCTGAAAGATACCTGTGTTTGCATATGCATGCATGTGCATCTTGTAAAATATACTGAAGTCAATTAAAATGTAATGAAGCAAAATAAAATACATAAATTGAAACAAAAAACCCTAAGGCATTAAGAATGTCTTTTAAATACACATACACGCACAGACACTCTACTAAATTGGGTTAAAATATTCTTGCAAAGGACCTGAGTTTGGTCCCCAGGACCCACATTAAGCAGCTTACAACCACATATAACTCTAGCTCCAGGGGATTCAAAACCCTCCCCTTTGTCTCTTCTGCAGAATGTGAGGACATTTGTGTGTGCGCGTGCGCGCGCGCACACACACACACACACACACACACACACAAAATTAAAAGTACTCTAAAATTTGACAATCATTACAATAGTGAGGTGTGATCATTTTGCCAAGTCATTGCAATGCATTAAAAAGCATACAAAAATCCTGGACTTTCTGCTTTTGTGGGTCAAATTGGCTGTACACTTGGTCAGCAAGCTGGGACCAGTGAGGTGGCTCAGCAGGTAATGAGGCTTTGCCCTGCATGGCTGACCATCTGAGAGCAGTGAGGGCAAAATGAAAGAAATGTCTGACCTCCACAGGGCCTCTGCAGTATGTGTGTCTCCAGGACACAATAATCATAAATAAAAGTCAAACAGTTTTTTGGAAGAGTAATGGGTATTAGTGGTTCCATTTGCTTCAGCCTAGGAGAACACAGTCACACAATCTCAGATGGGCCATCGGGCTGTGGCTCTAATAACACTATTCCATTTGGAAAATCTTTTCATAGGAAAGTTATAGCCAGAGACATAAGCCAAGTGAATATTGGTGGTGGGGGCACGTCAGAATACCTAAGGAAATTATGTTAACCAGACCATAACTTTTAAATTAACTTGAATAAGGTATAATGTTCAATAATTTTTAGGTGTTGAATTTGAAGAGTTTTGGTAAACATATCTACTCTTGTAATTTCTAACACAATCATGATGTGTAGTACATCCGTGTACCCCCAAAGTTCCCTGTATCCCTGCGCCCTCATCCCTGCCCCACTTGCTATCCCCTTTAACTCCTCACCTTCTTATAGTAAACAGAAAGGGAGGGATGTTAGCATTCAGGCATTATGCTGGACTGTCACCTGGCAGGATGCCCTTGCCAGTACTCAGGCAGTGCTCTGGCCTTCTCAGGGGCCTGGCTACTTGGTCTCTGTGCGCATGCGCTAGGCTCCCTTTGAAAGGTGGGCCCTGCCTGCTCCTCTTTGTCTCTGTCTCTCTATCTCTGTCTCTCTCATCTCTGTCTCTCTGCCTCTCTTTTCTCAATTCTGTCGCTTCTGTCTCCAGAGGCCAGTCTCCCCCGTCCCCTTCCCCCTTTCCCATTCCCTCTCCCCCCCAAAAAAACCCTCCAAGTGAGTCTAGTCAGAGGATGCCTTCTCTGTCGTGTTTTAAATTATGACACCTTCCTATGTCATTGGTCCCTGCAGTGCCTTCCGTCATTACGACAGCTTTGCATCTTCTAACTTTCCACATGAGGGAAAGCACATGGAATGTGCTTTTCCGTGTGTGCTTCTGCCAGGGAGGATTATGGGTCTGAGATGCATCCGAGCTTTTTCTCAGCACTGTCTGCTTTTCACGGCTACACGGCCACAGTTTCTTACCATTCAACAAGGATGCCATTTCTGGTGTATGATTATTAAGCAACAACATCAAACTAACAAATCTTGTAGGAATATCTATGTAAGTCGCCTTTAAACACAGGCTTTTATTTCCCTTGGGGAAACACTAAGGAAATGAATTCCTGGGCTACGAGGTGAATGCAGTTTTAACTTTGTGGGACACTAACAGATTTTCTCACGGTGTCTACACTATTTTCCATTCCAAACATCACGAGGTAAAAGTCCCCTTACACACCTTCCCGACATTTCACATGCATCTCAGCCAGGGCAAGGGTATGGAGTGGCGCCTCCTAGGTTTACATTCCCTAATGACTCGCGATGGCATCTTCTTACACACCCACTTCCCATTACCACATCAGGGTTAGGGCCAAGACTCTTCAAATCCATTTGGCTACTTTTTAAGGGTTGTATCTCT
>LOJH01001106.1:39985-51267 GCA_001685095.1 Ellobius talpinus | reverse complement strand
CACACACACACACACACACACACACACACACACACTCCCCCTCCTACTGGACATTCTGCTCATGATTACAATCAGTGTTCTTAAAAGGATACAGGGCTTCAGAGGTGGAAGGGGTACAGGTCAGGAGCACTCCCATTGGGTCTTGATTTGCGCTCAGCCCCAAGGAGGACATTTGTTCCAGTGTCGGGTTTCCATACACACCCTCCGAAGAATTACTTGTATATTCACATCGCTTCCTAATTTACTCGGTTTTCATTCTTTTTCCAATTGTCAATTTAGTGCTCTCGTGTGTCTCAGCTTCTGATCACCCCTTGCTATCAGCATTTTTCTTTTTTAATGAACTCATTTCATTATCTAGCTCTGTACAAGCACGGTTGTGCTAAGATTTCTCAGCAGAGGGCGCTAGAGGAACACTGCAAGGGAGGGAGCCACTTGCTCTGTCCAGTAGCGCTACAGTAGGTTTGTGACCAGCAGAAGGTGCTTTATTCCGGCCTTCGGTCCCCCACGTGCTGTCCCTCTGGGACCCTGCCACTTTAGCAAAATCAGATGTTCGCCTTTCTGTGACCCTTACCATATGGACAAATTGCAGATCTTCTGTACACTCCGAGACCCTGATTTTCCCTGCTTCCTTTCCTCTTCTCTGAGATTTGTCTCCTATAGTCCTTAAACTACTTCCTTTGACGGAGACTTGGCCACAAGGACTTCTCATGTTTCAGGTCTTTCAGCCACACATGCATTCTTATTTCTCTGCCATAACTGCACCAGGCACCAACTGAAGGTTTCCTGGCCTGTGGGGCCCCAAAGGGCTGCTTTCTGTTTGTACTCAGACTGTAGACGGTTCTGGCCTGTCAAAGCAGTGAGCTGCAGGCCGTCCAGCTGATTAACCTCATCTTTCCCTAGAACCCCAGCTTTGGAAAGGGAACGGACTCCTTCTGCATTTGTCCTTCCTGGGACAGGACCCTCTTTGAAAAATACCCAAGTCTTCTTATAGCCTAGAGTTATTCGTTATCAAGGTTTAACAACTTCGCAGCTGAGAGCAGCGCGATGGTACTTGGTTCAGAATGCTGTAACTATTCTTTCTATGTTTCCTTTTATTTGTAATACTAATAAAATTCTGTATTTTTTGTGGATTTGTTTTCTTGCCTTGGCTTCTTACATGGTACTATAAGCACCAACAGGGCGGGCACCACGTTTGTTTGCTTTCTTCCTGGTGCTTACATAATTTGAGGCATTTAAAAAGTATCCCACAATATTTGCTGCGTGACTAACTTCTGAATGGGTGAATGCATTTTCTGCTAATTTATTCAGTTATGTACTTTGTATGCCTCATTAGCTCTTCTCAGACATTGCTATCTGTTTTACAGATCAGGTATAATGTGTTCTGGAATGGGTACCAGTATAAGGCACCTGATTTGGGCTCTTTAAAAATGAAAGAATGATAGCTTTTTATACTCTCCCATAGTCATGTCGAAAGCTGATGCAGCAGTGACAGCCACAATTACATTTCTCACAACAGCTTTTTCTTACCTGTGTGCTAATTACGAGATCCCCAAAGAAGACTAGGAACAGATGGAAATGTTCCAAATTTAACCAAAATTACTACCATGGTTTAAAAAATTCACATACCTTCTACTCCAGGCTTTGTACTTTCAAATGCCAAAAGTGTGGTAGGTAAGAAATAAAGTAGACGAGTCAATGAAGAGTATCAGGGATTGTGGTAAGCTATGCCACACGTTCTTCATCTGAATGCATTTAATTCAAAAAGTCATAAAAACACCACAGAAGCTAAACAGCACCAGTGACCTGACGACTGCTACGTAACAAACCGAAATGGGAAATAATAGGTCCCTGCTGGATCTCAGATATCGGAGACCTTAAAATAAAAGATGATAAACTCGAAGATGTTTTTTTATATTATTTTGTTGAAGAAGAGCATTAAACGCTAACACTTGCTATGATCCCTGTTTTATAAGAGGAGACAGAAATTGATTAACCAATGTAAGGCAAGGCAGACAACTTCAGGATTACAGTCTCGAGAGGACAGTGTACAAGGTCAATTATTATTATTTATAGTGTTCACTCAATTTACAAATTAGAATTACCTTAAAATCTTAAAAACAAAAAAGATCATCATATTTCCAGGGGTACACTGTTGCCTATTGAGGATGTAGGGAAGGAGACTGCAGGCATTGTTTGAGGACTCCTCCGGGCTTCTGAAACAGGAATGTACATGTTTTCACAGATTGGAAACTCATGTCCAGTGTTTCCACAAATGTTTTCTATATTGAAAACTTCTTGTTGCTCCACTTTAATACTCAAGAAAATAGAAACCAAGGATAGATAATAATTTCTCATCCTGTTTAGAGGAAATCCTATTTTCTTGCACTGGAGGGAGACAAAGTTTCTCAAAGGAGCTGGACCGTTCACTTTCTTACGAAAGGCAGAGCAGTTCACACAATGCCACAAGGAAGTGGCTCATAACACAGGAATAGAAAGTCCCCACAGTCATTCAGTATCAGACATATTTCGCTTTCACAATACAGCGATTTCTTTACTGGATTTTTTCAGGAAGAAATTAAGTTTGTTTATACAAGCACCCAAGTGCATGTATGCACACCTGCGAGTGTGTACATGCGCNCTCTCTCTCTCTCTCTCTCTCTCTCTCACACACACACACACACACACACATGAAATGTAAATTAAAGGCAGAAGGAAAAAAAATAAGATTGTGTCATGAATGAGGTAAATAGTCAAAATTCTTTTGTTGACCCCGATTAGAGGTGGGTCATGCATGTCCCTGGAGCGGAGTCAAAAGATCACAAGGCTATGGGGCACAGTGCATGCTTTGTTGGGTGAGGGAGTGCATGTGCTCTTTAGGACAGGGAGTCTATTTGACCACTGACAGCTGCTGAGACTATTTCGTGGGAAGGTAGAAAGTGGGAGTTCTGTATGAAATTGCTGCTGTTAGCTTTAAGCATGTTTGCATTCACTTAGCAAAATCAGACACTGGATTGCATCTGGGTGAGAAAACACACATGATACCAAGATGTAAGCTGTAAAGAAGGTCCCTTCAAGTGCATGGACCCACGTCAGACTCACTCAGTCACAAACATCTGGGAGGAGAGCTGCCTTAGCACAACTTTGGGGACATTCTTTTTGCGACCCCAGCCTTCACGCAGAGTTGGACATCGTTGGTCTCATGATATCTGGACAATGAAATAGGTATTCTAGGTGCCTTGTTTAGTTCTCTACCTCAGCAGCCTCAACAGCACTGAGTTCTACCAACCATGGACCACTGCCTACACTGTGGCTTAAAGAGCTATGCTTTTACATTTACCAATGGTACTAGAAAATTATCGTTGGTTCTTATTTTCTTTAAAGTGATAAGAAAATTTTCATAGAGGATGAAAACAGAATCAAAAGAGAAGAATCATGTGCCTTGATTTATGCAGCTGAAGAGAGCATATGTTAAAATTCTTTGACTTTTGAAGAAAGAACAATTCTTGCTCAGTCAGAAGGGAAATTATTGTTTCCAGAGTCCTGAGGTATAATTCATTGAAGGACAACTCTTGAGCATGGAATAGTTCAAGGAGGTTTTACTTCCCAGTGTTCTTTATTCTTACCAATATCAGTCATTACCTTTCTGTGTTTGTAATAGAGGAGATAGCCGTCTTGCTTCAACACAAACCACCGCTTCCTCCAGCCCTTCACAAAGCCCGAGTGTGTGCTCTTATGCAGGTAGCCGCGACAGGTGGGCCACGGAGTATTGGGACAGCGGCTTATGTCGGATCCCACCACCAGAGTCAAGATGTCTGGACCTACAGGCATGAATTTAGGATAGCTAATTCAGTAGCTTAACATTTTATAATCTTCTGGAGGTACAGGGTCTATGCAGAAGTAATGGATGGAAAAACAGAGTTTCTGAAACAGTGAAGCAGAATCCTGCCCCTGGATTAAACCAAGTTCATTCCTATGTGTTTATGAAGAATATAAGAACCACAATTATCTCGCTGCTGAATCCAGGTTCCCTGAACTGTATAACCCTCCTTCATCACAGCCACAAGTCTGTGCAATGTTACTGATGTAGTATCAACCTAATTCCTTAAACATCTTGATTTACTTCCTAAGAAGTGTGTGTGAGGGTGTGTGACTCGATTTTCTACCTCACTTTTTTAAAATAATTTTTTAATGATTTATTTAACTTCATTTTATGTGCATTAATGTGAAGGTGTCAGATCTTGTGGAACTGCATTTTCAGACAGTTGTGAGCTGCCATGTGGGTGCTGGGAATTGAACCCGGATCCTCTAGAAGAGCAGTCAGTGCTCTTAACCGCTGAGCCATCTCTCCAGCCCTCTACCTCACTTTTATTTGCAATAATTAGCCTCCTTAGTCTGGTTTAGCCAGAGGGAGAGTCTATATCACTACCTACCTCTCTTGCGAAACTGCAGCTTATCAAAACCCTTGAGTTTGGAAATAGCAGTTCTGGGTGGTCTTAGGTACTGCCCCTTTTCTGAATCCAGATTAATGTGTGACTTTATCCTGAGCTTCCAGTTCCTGTCTTTCTCGGAACATCTTCCTGGCTAGACTTCTGTGACACAGAACTGGTATACAGTACAGTTTGTGGAAATTGTCTCTGTCCCTTTTAACATGGGGTCACTGCCTACCTACTGTGCTTTGTGACTGCCAGCGTGGACACCACATGCCTTCCTTTTGATGTTTTAAGACAGCTCTCTGAATGCTATGCAGACAGACAGCAACCCTGACACACTTTGAAGATTGCAAATGGGCGACGACTTCATTTACAATTCCTCTGAGAGGGAGGCCACATCCCTGAAGGTGGACATTTGGCCTTGGCAGCGCTGACTTCATCATGATGGTTGACATTGAGATTACCTATCTGTTTATAACTGTCTATGGAAATGGGGGTCAGCAAGGAGACTCATCTTCCATAACTGACAAGCTCCAACCCAGGGGATCATTCCTGGCTGAGCCACATGGCCCTGAAAATAAAGATTTGTCCCAGGAAGGCTGACACAGTCTTAACTTTAGCAGCACATGAAGCACCTTGGTAATTAAACAACTCTCAGTATGTCAAGATAATTCTTCATTGCCATGTAAATACATTTTAATTTATTGAACTGCCCTTAAGCTCCTGTCAAAAACGCATCCAGAAAAATTAAAAGAATTTCACCAGATTGACCGGCAACCCACAAATGTCTTTGTCTTTGGACTGTAGTCCCCAAAGAACTGCACTCCTGGACTAATGTGCTCGGTTGACACATCTGCCAATTTATTTATGGACTGCTGCAGTGGGCTGCCCCTGAGGTCATTTTCCTCTTGCTTACACAGACTGCATGTGAGTTTCTCTGATACCGATCAGACTCAGCTTGGGCTTCAGCCTGGTCATAAACATAACTTGGTGCACCATGAAAAATCCTCTCTGGGGCAACGATGCAGCTGGCCCTGATGTAGCATGGCTTCATCATGTGAGAAGAAAGTTTCTCTTACCCAGAGCGAGGGCATGAGCCTGATGCATGGGGAGTTGCTGAGCTCTAAACAGCTGTCGGGAGAGGGTACTTTTATACTCTTTACCACATGCTACTCGGGGCCCAGAGGACTTGGGCTTGACATTCACAGAAGAGCTGGAGTGAGAGTTTAGACTTTGATGCTGTGTTTTGAAAGAGAGAGAGAGAGAGAGAGAGAGAGAGAGAGAGAGAGAGAGAGAATCTGCTTCTGTAGTCATTGTAGTTTGTGCACTGAAAGAACTAAAATTTTAAGTGTCAATGTTTAAAACCTCCTGTGCTTATTAACGGACTAAGCCTGATATTAGGAACTGTCTTAACATGGGACTTTAAAACTAACACAAATTAAATGGTGTGCCTGCATTCAGTAGGTGCAGCCTGAGCCTTGACATTCTATGTTTGTAGCAAGTTCTTAGATGATGTCCAAATACAATTTCAGTTTCAAGCCCGTAGGCACTTCTGTCTCCACGAGACCCTGCTGCTTGGTCTTTGCCACCAACCATAATATATCTTCATTTCTTCTACTGTGATTTAGTTTCCTTTGACCAAATATTTTTTAACCTCAACATAATTCAGTTAAAAAAGAAACTCTTAGTTCCCTCATCCCATATTACTACTTCTGCTTATCAATTTCGTGAGCCTGGGAATTGAAGTAGACAACCATTGCCTGTATCTACTGAGCATCCTGCTTTCTTTGAGTAGTGGGTGAGATAAAACATGCAGATAGGTGGACTATCTACGGCCTGAGGTGACAGAGTCAAGAAAATTATCGGTTTCGGGAGATAAAGAAGTTTTCGAACCACATCTTTACCCACCCCACTTCTTTCATGACAAAGTCCTTCAAAACAAAAGCTCCCCAGAAACATCTTCCCCTCACATGTTGGCCCATGTTTGGAAGTGTAGCATTCGGTGAGGTTATTTGCAGCTACAGGGAACAGAAAAATAATTTCTTTTTCTAATTCACACTTTCTCCTTGGCTCACTGTCTTATTATGCCACCAATCTTAAGCTGTGTCGGAGTCACACCTCCGCTGCCAGACAAACTCTACCGCCCTCACAAGTGCGGAAATGTGCAAGATGCCTTCTGTCCCTGAGGGCTTGCACTCTGTTCAGCAGCAGAGAACCTGGCCTCCAGAGGCACTTCAGCATTTGCTTTTACTAAAGCCTGCACTTTACTGAAACAAAGGCCTGATGGAGCGGACACTTGCCAGCTCACTGAGCTTCAGGGTCTTCCCTTACTTCCCAGATTGGTGATTCAATCTCCTCTTCGAATCTGCTAGTAAACAGCCTTATTAAAAATAAGCCAAAAACCACTGTATGGGGCAATCTAAATAAAGACTCAGCAGAGTGTGGTGCTGTATACCTGTAATTCCAGCACAGATGGCTGAAGCTACAACAAGAGGATCCCAAGTTGAAGGTCACCTTTGGGCCAAACAATGAGAACTTGCCTCAAAAAGCAAGTGAGCTTAGAAAGCCCCAACGATTCACATACAGATGTGATCATTTGCAGTATGACACTGAGTGCCTTTCAACAATCAGTTTTGGGTTCCTCATCATCAGAATAAAGCTAATTTGTGCAGGGGTGTGTATAGTACTATGACTAATAATGCCAATTACAAGTCAGAGTTTGGAGTGGTGTCCCCCCTTTCAGATGTTACTCTGTGGAGATAAGATAACAAAGTAAGACTTTTAGTTATAAGTAACTGTTTGGCCAAGTCTTTAAAATGCTGGGCTGAAGAAGAGGGTTCAGCGGGAGGAAGGGGATGAAAACAACAAGAGTCATTAGATACATGCATGAGACCATCAAGAAACAAAACCAAAAATAGAAAGATGCTGTCTGTGTCCTGATGTCGTGCTGGTTGTGAAAACTACACCGTGGAGAGCTGACAACAGTTCATCAACACTACAGACGTAGAAGTATCACTCGTCCCTCCACATTTAAGAGTTGCCCTCCCGAGTCTTGCACACCAGGCTGTGGTGACAAGACTTCAGCGTTCTCTGAAAAGTGATTTGATGTCTGTAAATATGAATCGGTGCCACAGCCAGGGATGCTCTTACAGAATCAGTGCTTCTGGGTGACCCTGTTTACTTTGCTCAACGTTCTTTGACCATTACTGCCTACATATTTCCGAACGAGGCACTAGCTTGCAGTTGGGTTATGGTAATCGCCATTCAAGGAGCCTTTTTTGTTGCTGTTAAATCAAGGACGGAGTGCCCATCATAATGTTTAGACTGTGCCACGGGATTGTCTTTGGAGTTGTGAGTTCCTTGCTCTGTTTTTAAATTATTTCTTCAAGTACAACAATTTTCTCTTTTGCAATAGGAACTCACAAAATGGGCTTGATATGGGAATGTGGCCATACTGTTTTGTGTGTGTGTGTGTGTGTGTGTGTGTGTGTGTGTATATGTCTTCTTATGTTATGTNTGTGTGTGTGTGTGTGTGTGTGTGTGTGTGTATATATGTCTTCTTATGTTATGTAAATGACGTCATGCTGTTTTTCGGTATGCCTGCCTGATTCTCTCCCCCATCTCCCTCTTTTGTTTTTCTTTGTCTTTTTTTGTTTGCAAATTGAAAGTCTTTGAAAAATGTATTCGTGATGCTTGAAAGTGAATAGAAATGCAGAGTGTGTGTATTACAATGTAGCTTTACATATTCCCTTAGTGAAGGTCACCCTGACTCACATTCCTTTCTACCACATAAAATACTGCACGAATGCCCTTGTATTTGTCCCTTAAGTAGTTTTTGGGTTTCTCTGTCCAGAAGTACAGCTTTTAGGACATAAGATTTATAAGGTACTTCACTAGGAAGTGCAGATTGCTTGCCGAGCACCCTATATCCCGGTAAGAGTGCATGAAGATTCTCATTTTCTTACCATTATGCCCATCAAAGCTTGCTATTATATGATACTTTTCAAAAATGTTATCGAATTTGAAACAACATCTTGCTGGGAATTTACCTTTGTTTTGATTAGTGGGAAAATTTGTCTATAATTTTTTAAATGATATTGCTTTTACCTTTAAAATTGAGGCCTGGCACAACCTACGTCCACCTCTGTATATAGAATAATGTACACAGCACAATGTATGACACCTTTGTCAAAGCTTTGATGCATATTTGGGTATTTTTTGAACTTTCTAGTCCTTTGCAGATCACTAATCTATTCTATGTTCCTACAAAACAGTTCCATTCTTACCAGTTATTATGAGTTTGGAATACATCTTAATATCTGGTATAAAATGTTCCTTTGCCAACTTGCCCTATTGGTGAATAGTGCATCCATTTAAAGATATTTAATCTTCTGGATGCTTGTACGTAACTTTTCCGAACTACCTACACATTTAACTAAATTTTATTATAGTATCATTGAATTCTTGGAGCGATTTTGGGAGAATTAAGCTCTTTACACATTTTTACGCATAAATGCATAAAATAGTGTTTATTTCCAGACCTTTAGTTTCCTCCATTGTACTGGATTGAACCTAATGCCTTCAACACAGCACACAGTACTATATACCGAGCTGTGTATCTATCCAAGTTCTTCTTTTACATACCTTGAGAGACTTACATTTTTCCATAAGTTTTGATTATTTGACAAATTAATTCTAAACACTTAGAATTTTTGTGGCTATAGCTAATTCCATGTAATTTTCCCGTTTCCTTTTTCTTGTTGCTTGCATAAGTACATACTGCTGATTTTTAGAAAGTTATATTATTTTGAGATTATAATTACATCATCTCCCCCTTCCTTTTCATTCTTCCTAACCCTCCCATATGCCAATCTTTGCTCTCTTTCAAATTCATGGCATCTCTTTTCAATAATTGTCGTTGCATTCATATAAATGTATATGTGTATACATATATATCACTAAATATAACCTGATCTGTCTGCATAGTGTTACTTGTGTGTATGTTTTCAGAGTTCTCCATATCATATTGGATAACCAATTTGTACAGGAGATCTTAGTTCGATGAATAATTCTCTTTTAGTTGTAGGTTTCTGTCCCTTGTAATTACTTAATCTTCAGAAAGAATGGTCGCTTCCTCCTGAGAGCGTATACACACTGTTTCTCTTGCTTGTATTATATTGGCTTGGTTAGGCCTTTTGTTATTATGATGAACAGGTCTGTTATAATTAGCATTGTTCTTGTCAGTTGCAATAGAAATATTTCCAGGATTCCTCTGTTAACTATTTTTGTTCATATTAATGTGGTTTTCTGTTTTAATGGTTGGGATTTTAGTTATGCTATGGTTTAGAACATAAATGTTCTTCAAGTTCCTATATGTTCAACCCGTGGTTGTCACCCTGTGGCACTGTTGGTAGGTGGACAATCTTAGGAAGTAGGGCCCAGTACGAGAAAGTTAGTTCATTGAGGTGGATCACTGAAGCATTTCCTGGGACAGCGGACCTTTTTGTCTCTGTGTGTTGGCTTCTGGTTATGACAGGGAGAGCATCCTCCTGCACCACATGCTGCTGACACAACAGATACTTCCACAGTTCAAAACATCAACATCAAATGACCACAGATTGAAGCCTTGGTCATAGCCTTGTAGGCTGGCTATCTAAAACATTTTATTATAGCAATAAAAATCTACATACTAGGTAGTCTTTATCAGAGATAAAGGAAACTGCTGCTTTTTTCCTCTATGTTTGGGACATTAAAATTATACAAATGCATTGAATTCTATTAAGCAATTTTTTTGATCAATGTAGGACCAAAAGAGCTAATAGGGAACTTTAAACTTTTTCCTTGCACCCATTTTTCAGGCCTAATATAAAGCTGTTGTGTTTTATAGTTCTTCTTGGCAAAGTGTTTTATCTGAGATTCCTTGAGGTAATCTTTCTAAAGTCATGAGCACCAATAACCCTTTCCATGTACTTATATCAAATAATCCTTTACCTGGATATTGCATGTGAGTTTCTTTAATATTTGGAGTATATTACTCTATACTATTCTAGAAGCTGCTGTTCTTACAAAGTCTAATTGCATTTTGGTTCCTTTAGAGGTGAAGAATGCTTCCTTCCTGAAGCTTCAAAAATTTCCTCTTTCTCTTTACTATTCTTAAGCTTCACTATAAGAGTTTTTATGCCCATCTAGTTGATAATCTGTAATCATTTTCTGATTTCTTTTCTCTTTCACTGATCCTGGAACATCTTGCTTTGTTCTGTTTCTAATAATTTTCTTCGTGGACTAGGGCTAAAGCTTTGTTGATATAGTGCTTGCTACACAAGCATGTTGATCATCAGATCAACCCAAGTTGATCATCAGAACTGTATTTTAAATGCCATGCATGGTAGCATGTGCTTACGATCCCAACACTGGAGAACCAAAGATAAGCAACTATCTTGAGCTTATTGGCCAACCAACCTCTCAGGTCAGTGCTACTGAGAGACCCTAGCTCACAAAACAAGGTGGAGAGAACCCTTGGAATGGCACCTGAAGTTGATCTCTGGCCTCCACATACACAAGCACACAACCATCCACCTACATGTCCATCCCCACCACAAACACATACATGAATGTACACACGTATACATACACACACGTATACACACACACTTTTTTCTTTTCATATATTTAATTTTTTCTCTCTCAAGAATTCTTGATTAAGATAGTATTTTTTGTTGTTCTCCTGATTTTATCCTTTGTGTTTGTTTTTATGTCTGTATGACTTTTATCTTTCCTTCTTTTTATTCCTTCCTTTCTCTTCCTTCCTTCCCTCCTTCCTTCCTTCCTTCCTTCCTTCCTTCCTTCCTTCCT
>LOJH01001106.1:0-10151 GCA_001685095.1 Ellobius talpinus | reverse complement strand
TCCTTCCTTCCTTCCTTCCTTCCTTCCTTCCTTCCTTCTTTCCTTCCTTCCCTCCCTCCACCATCTCTCTTTCTTTTTTCTTCCTAATTTCTTTCTCAATGGCAACTAACATTTTAAAAGTACAGTTCTTTAATAATTTTATTAACTGAGTGAAGTATGAGAAATGCTATGAAGTATTCTCACATGATTAAATCCAAATTTCTGCCACATCTGATTGTGATAGAGGGGCCATTAAAGATTATAAAATATCAGAGCCCCATTTCCCAGTCCCTTACCACTTCCATTACTAACCTTCAAGTTATTTACCTTGTACAGCTTAGTCAGTATTGCCCACAGTCAGGTGGATTGATCAACTGTGTCAACATACATAAACATGTCACTCTTAATGTCTTTTCCAGTTATCATGTAGGAAGTCAGAGATGAGCGAGCTTAACAGAGTGAAAATGCCAGCTGTAATGATGCTCAATAAAGCTGTCAGGTTTTACGTCATATATTAGTAGCATGCTTTGAGTCTACACATGAAAAAAGAATTCACACCGCACATTAAACAATCTTAGCCCAAGCTGTGCTGACTGAATTGCAGGCTGTACTGAAGAATGCCTCAATAACTATAGCATGCTTTCAATATGTCTGTGGCTTGGAGAAGCTGAAAGAGAAGTGGCAGACTCTTGTTCTCATGCCAACATGAACAAAATTATTAGGATAAGTTTTCCTTCAAAACAAAGCTTACCCAAAAGAGAGGACAATCATTGTTTAATTAAAATTATGTTTTGGCATTAAATTTGAATTTACATTAGCATTACAGCTGATCTTGTATTATTTCAGGTGGAGTATTGGTAAATGTTTTCAATAGCTTTCCAAATTGAAAAAAAACATTCTCTGATTTGCCAGGCTTTCCAGTTTTCATTGTATAAATATTCCCACCATGGCCAGTATCACAGAGTTGTGGTGTCGAAACCATTCACTGCTGGGTTTGTGCACCACGATGAGGTGACTCCAACACTCGTGTTGTTTTTTTTCTTTTTTCATGAAGTGCAAAGCAGACATGACTGCCTATGAGCTGTAAAATGGAAGAACTTGCCACTAAAATGAAAGAAGACCCTTGCTATAACGTCAAGTCACAGAAGGACACAATGTCCTAGAAAGAACCAGACCCAATCTCTATGACACTTGAAGGCCATTTCTAGTTAAGCAAACCAGCGACATTCCCACTAGGCTTGTTTGATACATAGATGATTGATTACAGTGAAGTGTTACCTATCTTATACAGCAAGAAGAAAGAATTTTGAGTATTTTCACAGCAAAGAATTTATAAATTCATGAGATGATAGATAAGCTCAACCTGATTTAAAATTTTTGTTAACATTTATTAAAACATCACACAAAATTTGTAAAGTACTTTTAATGTTGACTTTAGAGTAAATTTAATTGAAAATTTTCCATGTGTAGTAGAAGCTTTACTGTATGTAATCAGCTTATGTTTGTAACTACATGTAAATTTTTGTCTCTTCTTTTTACAAGTATAATAAAATCATCCATCCCCCAGTTTCCTTGCTTTTAGGTTAGGAAGATGACTAGATGCTGGTTGCTGTCTTGGTGGACTGATGGTGTTTTATACAGGTTGCAGATACAAACTGCAGATGAATATTCCTGGAACCCCCAACACACACACACACACACAATTTATTTCAAGGTCCAAGAAAAACATCAGAAAGAAGAAAAAAGCAATAAATAAATATGGAGTTTACAAGCAAAGCACTTCTGTAAAGGGATGCTGCTGATGGCTACAAGGCAAATTTAGCACCTCGTGAGATTTTCAGGTAAATGATGGAACTAGACAAAAACATTACCATTGAGGTATCACAGACCTAGAAAGACAAATGTAGTGTGCATTCACCTATATGAAGACATTAGCTATTAAATCAATGTCAACCAAACTACAATCTGTAGAGCCACAGATGTTAGTTATAAAGTAAGGTCCTATAGGGTACATATAGATGTTGTTAATAAAAAGAAGTAGAATAGATAGCTATAAACACATGGTGGTTTGAGGATCAAGTAAGAGGGGTGAGGAAGAGGGGGATAATGGAGGAAATATAATGAGAGACAGCCAAAACTGTAGGTTATTTGAGGGGTAGTATGGAAATTTAATACAGTAGAAGCTTCATAAAATATAGACATAAATAAAGGCAATCTAAATAAAATTGCAAAATTATGTGATGGCAGAGCCCTAACTAAACATCTTTTGTCACCAAATGAAGCTTTCAGTTCCACTTGGGTTTCATGTAATTGAGTTGCTAGCCACAGGAGTCCTATGGAAATCCCCCAAATAATTGAGGCCCTTGTTAAGATTGTAGGCTCTTCCCCACAAACTAATGGCAAGGCCCCAGGGCTGAAGACAACATATGTACAACTCATTGAACATAGAGAAATTGAGCTGGTGCCTATATAGTGCCTTTACTCCTGTGTTCTAGCATCTTTGTTATAGGTATGTCCCCTATATACTACCAAAACAGAAACATAAAACCAAACCAGTCACAAAACCTTTGATCTATAATGGTGTCATACCTGCAAGATGTGCTAGAGTTAGGGCGGCACAAAGCTTGTGGGAGTAACCAAGCAATATCTGATTTGACTTCAGTCCCACTTGAGAAGATGGAACCCATGCCTGACACTGCTTGAAAGACAAAGAACTTGAGAGCAGATGTTCCAGGGACCCCAAATAAAACCAAATACAAACCCAAACCAAAACAATAGCAACAACAAAACTGTAGCAATAAATGACTCCTAATGACATTCTGATACACTCATAAGTCAGTTCCTTGCTTAGTTACCATCAGAGAAGCTTCCTCCTGCAGAAGATCGGCACCAATACAGGGGCCCACAGTCAGACATTATGCAGACAGTGAGAGACCTTAGAACACTCAACCCCAAATCTCCATTAAATATCTTTCCCTTTAGTTCACAGGAAAACCTGTGAAAGAGAAGACTCTTCTGGAACTTCAGGAAATGAAGAGTTCCTGGCTGTCCTGTAATTCACTTTGTAGACCTGGCTGACCTTGAACTGACAGAGATCCTCCTGCCTCTGCCTCCAGAGAGCTGGGATTAAAGGCATGTGCCATCACTGCCTGACTCAGTTTATGGGACTCCTGAGTGCTCAAATGAATGAGTCTCTGCTTCTTGTGCCTTCTCTTGGTGTCTTTTCCAAATCCAATGTGTTTATTTAGTTTTATCTTAATATATTTTATTTTATTATCATCCTTTAGAATCTTGCTTGTTTTCTAATGAGAGAGAGAAAGGGAGTGGATCTGCATGAGAGGATGGTGGGGGAGAAGTGGTAAGAGTAGAAGGAGGGGAAATTGTAATCGGTGCAAAATGTAAGAAAAAAATCTATTCGCAAAAAATGAAAAAGGAGGAAAGAAGGAGGAGAAGGAGAAGGAGAAAGAAGGAGAAGGAGAAGGAAGAACAGGAGGAGGAGGAGGAGGAGGAAAGAATTTTTCTTATCTGGTCTGAAATTGCTCCCTCTGAGATCCCAAACAACCTAAGCAAAACCCTAACACCAACAATGTGAAAGCACTCCTTTGATTGTTGGTTAAGTTTGTCCAAGAAATTCTCCAAATATTATATACTATTACTACTACCCCTTGTTGCCTCCCAGGGTTGACAGGTTAAACTCTAGTGTTTCAGACGCCATGCTTCAGACACAGATCGCAGAACTGGAACTGACCTAAATGGTTACAGAAAGCTCCATGAAAGCTTCCCAAGGAGGAAAGCAACCAATAGTCTTTCACAGATGTGAGACTACTGAAAGCTTATGAATCACAACAATGACCTGGATGGTATGATAATGTAAGGTGCAGCAGTGACACATAAAGCTGGGTGGTAACCAACAAGTCTCTAATCATACCCACCTGACAGGAAGGAAACTATGCCTGGGACTAAAAATCTATCCTGCTACCCAGACATGGATCTTGGAAGAGAACCTACAAGCACCACTTTACTAAACCAATATAATCCCAACTACATTCTTAATATTTGTCCTTATATTTACTGATAAGTATAGTCCCTTTAACATTAAGAAAAATCTTCATTTACAGAAGGAAGTAAACTACAGGATACGGCAATGACACTTGAGATACTTCTGTCATGTTATGAGAATGAACGATGTCAGATACCAGAAGATAGCATTGCTTGGAGGAGTGCACAGGAAAAGACAAAGAGCATATGGTCCCCAAAACGCTGGATAGAGACCAGAAAGGAAGCCCGTGGAACTTTGGGTATGACAATAACACAAACATCTAGGACTGCCCAGGATAGGAACAACTGGNGATGATGATGATGATGATGATGATGATGATGATGATGATGATGATGATGGTAATCCTTACCCTTCGTCAAGGAAACATTTCTTTGTTAAAAATAGAGACCATCACAGAAGACAATGGTCATTCAAATGTAGAGCTATTCAGCCCAGTCCCATCTATAAAACACTCCTGAACCTAAAAATTCTAAGGGAACTTTGCAGAAAATGGAGTGAGGATATTGTAAAAGTTTGAAAAATCAAGAGGCTTTCTGTGAGATTGTGTTTTCTAGGAATGTCAGAAGCTACAGTCATAAAGTCTCACCAACATGACTGCCAAAACGTGAGCTGAACAGGCACAATAGACATGCTATAGAAAATTGAGGAAAGACCAGGAGGGACTCAAACCCTGCACAAAGAACTACAGACAACTAAGGAATGCTGACTGGGGATGAGCATGGCAGTTGCTTACTTCATTACAAACAGGTAGCCCTGAAAACACATGCAACATCATGGTGAGCAAGTTGTGGAGGAAGACTATCCATGTGTAGAAATATACACATGGGCATGTGAAAACAGACAACTGAAAAAGAGGCCATGAATTTGAAAGACAACAAGGAGTCGTATACATCAACAAGAAAAGAGAGCAAGGAGAATATCTATCAGCAAGGAGTAGAATATCAGTGGGTCAGGAGGCTGGAAAGGCAAAGAGGAAAATGATGTAATTATCTTTTAATCTCAAAGAATAAGAGAAGTTATTACAAAAGAAAAACATCAAACAATCAAAGCACAAACCAACAAAACCAAATAAACCAAAATAGCCAAACAATTTTTCAAGAGAAACCAAAAGCAGACAATATATTCCTTTGGATTCTTTTTAAAAATTCTTATACTAGCATTCATGTTCCTTCTAAACCACTAATTCACAACTCTTACCTATTATAAACAAGATCTCACATTGAAAAATCTTAAAAATTTTCAAATTCCATTAAATTTCAACTTTGTTCTTCTACTTCTGAGAAACTCTAAAGGCTATGGTGGGTGGGATTCCTTATTCTTTTTTTTCCCTTATTCTTATAGGCATAATAACCCAGGACTGGCTTATTCATAGGTGGTTTACAACAGCATCAGAATGTAAAGTGCTGGTTCACTCTAGGATTGTGGCTCAAAAAGATGGTGCCCTCTAATGGTTAACTTAAAGATAATTCATAAGAACATTCACAAAATTTGGACCGGCTTTAAGAAAACCAAGTATGCTAGATTTGAATTGATAATAGCTTACCTACGGACAAAAGGGAATGAGTAACATCAGTCCCAAGAACTTAACATCACAGAAAGCAGTATGGTGTGGGTCATATGCCAGATATATGTGTGTGTGTGTGTGTGTGTGTGTGTGTGTGTGTGTATACACAGAGAGAGAGAGAGAAAGAGAGAGAAAGAGAGAGAGAGAGAGAGAGAGAGAGAGAGAGCGCCAGCCATGCCCTCCCAAGCAGAAAGACCAGGAGCAATATTGTTTGGACCTTATTCACATCAGTAGTGTCTTGATATTACTACCAACCAAACCTAATAAAAAGCCAGAGAGCCCCTTGACATAGGTCAAAAAGGAGAGACTCTTGTGCTAGACAAAAAGCATTAGAAGTGTACAAAAGGATCCCATAGGGGCAAATGAAAGGTATTTTCTGAGTTGATTTCAAGAGAGTGGAGTAGGCACAGACTATAGCCTCTCATTTTGATAGAAACATTATAAAACATGAGTGTAATTATCTCCTAATTTCTGCAGGGTTTAGATTAGAAACACTGGATGTTCAGTTCCACATATTTAGAAGCAGAATTTCTATCTGAACTCTGTGCACAATAAAAGAATGAGGTGTTTAAAAGTCCAGATATGAGTTAGGGAAAGGATAATCTGTCCTCCACCCTCTCTCTGTGGGATGTGTTGTGAGATGTATAAATGAGTTTATGAACAGGAGAAGAATTCACATTATGCCACGAGCTATGTAATACCTGAAACTCAGGTACGATCTGTAAACTATGATGTGAAATCTCAGCATTGAATATATTTGAGTGTTTTGGTACAGGATTATATGAATATCACCAAAAATGTTGAAAATGTGAAAAGACAAGAACTAGAGAGACCCAAGGTACAAGCAAAACAGTGACGATCTGAGATACCATCAGAAGCTACAAAGTAATATCATGAATACAGTACCCCCACTTTGAGATACACCATGATACAAGCAGCAGCAATATCTGTGCCTAATCTGGAAATGAAAAATATTTGCTATTGAGGACAGGAGACACTAAGTGGGAAATGGAATCTCCTGGGCCAGAGCTAAACAAGTCACTGCAATGGGAGAATCATTGCAGTGAATGAAGCAGAATCAATCCACAATGTTTCATTGCCCACATAGTTTGCCCAATTGGAGGTAATGTGCCAAATAATTAATATCCAACTGAAACCCAGAGACAACAAACTCAGCCAATGTGAAATGTATATTAGCAAAAGTAGTAAGGTAAATAGCTTATCAATAATAAGTTTAAAATTTCATACAAAATAGTTAATATTCTCAAAGGCATAAAAATGAGAATCATCCGAAAAGTAAAGTTTATAAAAAATTAAAATAGAGTTGTCAGAGTTGGTGATGCACACCTTTAATCCCAGTACTGCCAAGGCAAAGGCAGGAAGATCTCTGTGAGTTTTAGGCCAGCCTGATCTACACGAGAAGTCTAGGACAGTCAGGGCTATAGAGAGAGACCTTGATTTATATATTTTTATTGTTTTTATTGAGCTATACATTTTTATCCACTTCCTTCCTTTTCTCTCCCCTTTTTCTACCCTCTCTCATGGTCCCCATGTGAGAGAGACCCTGCTTCAAAAGACCAAGCTTCCCACCAAATAATCCCCAAAGAATTAGAGTTGAAAAAAAAAAGGAGACAAAAATTTTAAAACAATAGGCAAAAACCCAAGAAGGACTTATATGTGGGCTGGATTACTAAGATAACAGAGCATTAGATTGTCATAGACTGTGGCAAGGACAGATGAGGGGAAACATTGTGGGAAGAAGCTGTTAATGTGTGCAGGGAATGGATCCGAAAGTTAAATGTCCATTAGAAATAATGCAGTAAGACACAGACAAAAAGAGAAAGGAACAAAAACAGACGAACAGCTGAGAATCTATGAGCTGAAGACAGTTATGAGTGAACAGATACAAGTGAGCTCCTGGGGCCAAACATGATGATATATTTAAAAAATACATTCTGAAATTCATACGAGAAGTCAAAAAGAATAATAAGGATGATGAGAAAAATGTACATGAAACAAAACTGGATTAATGACAGAAGTCATGAAAATCATATTGAACAGAAATTCTTCACTGGTACTGCTGTTAGTAGGGCAATGACCCAGTTTCTTACATGCTTTGAGTCTAGAATTCAATACCCAATTGTTACTAAAAGTTAAGAGGGCAAAAATACTTTAAGGTACATAATAAATCAGTTTTTCTTTCTACATGACTTTTCTTGAAAAAGTTATTAGGCTTTTATTAAAGAAAAAAACTAATAAGCCTTGTTAAAATGGTGAGGAAAATCAATGAAACGTATTAACAACATAGTTTTAAAAATATGTACAAGATCTCATAATACATAAATAAAACAGTTGATAAAGTAAAAATGGAGCATAATGTGGAAGAAAATGAACATTAGAACAAATTAGTGATGCGGTAGGATCAGAGCTTTGGGAGTCTAATAAAAGCTCTGCATTCTCAGGTAGGTATTTCAAGTGTGTATGAACAACAGGGAAGATTGGAAGTGTCAAAGACAGCAGTATGTGCACAGTATAAATGATCCAGTTTCAGTTGTAGCTCCTTGCCACCCAACATAAAGAAAGACCTGGAGAGTTAGGTACAGTTCAAAGGACAAGAATAAAAGCTCTCACAACAAAATAAAGCATTTAAATTTTGTTCTTTGTGATCGCATGAATGTAAAGTTTTGTGCTGGAAATATCATAGCATTTGATTTTTCACATTACTTATAATCTTTCCTCACATATATATGACTTCTTCCAAACCTTAGTCTTTGTTAGGCTTCTGTTTCATTCTGGGAAATGAATGGCACCCCTGCCTGTGATGACACGTGTCATTCTGTCAGCTTGTCTACAGGGACAGCCCACTGTTCTCACCACTGTATTTTCATAGTGACATTTTCTGTAGCACAACAATGTACCTTTCTGTTTTCTTCCTTCTAAGAAAATCACAGTGTACCGAGGTTTAGGTATGGATGTTTTCTCAAAAGCACTTTGCTTTGGTAAATAATTTGCAAACTGCACATACCTACTAGTTAGCCAAGTCTCCTTTAATATCAACAGCTGTAATCTCACATCCAGACTAGTTGTAGCATCTACATTTCCTGCCCCCGTGTGTCCACTCGTGTTTTACTTTAGTCAGTTTTCATCAGTAATAGCTTATCATCCATTCTCAACTGCCATTGTTTGTGAGGCTGAGGTAGAATGCTGGCTAAGTAACACACGATAGCCTCAAGAAGCCCTATTTCACAAAAATGCAGATCTGTTTTAAGACACTTCACTTAAGAAATATTAAAATGAGGAGACATTTTTCACTTATAATCAACGATATTGATTTTACCCTTTTATTTTATGCATATTTTATAATACAAATGTAGTTTTTTAAAAAGTAGAACACCAATTTAACTCAATAAACAATCCCATAGCTAGCTATTTTAGCATTTAAAGAAAAAGGAAGCCTTAGCAGGTTGCTACAGGTGTATTCTGAAGGTCATTTACCAAGTAGAAATTCCTTAATGTGTATCAAAGAGTTGATTATTTTAAGAAGTATCATTCATTAAAAAAACATATAATCACCACATTACCATGTTCAAAAACCAGAATCTATATTTTAGAGATGAAGGGAAAGGAATTTAATTAAGACAGTGAGTGGTCTTTGTTGTTGCTTAGGAACACAGGTTGCTACTCACTGGAGCCTTCTGTGAAGTTGCTGATGACAGAACTACCCCCAACTGAGCTACATCTCTTGCCATCCTTGAACTGCTGCCGCCTTCTGGCCCACTTGTCTATTGCTTCTTCCTGGGAACCATCACTGGCTCTTTCACCTCTTAGAGCCAGTTCTTGAGATAGCTTTTGGGGGTTATTGTTTTCCAAATTCTGGTCTAGATTAAAACATATTGAATATCAAAGTGAGACACACCTTCAAGATAGGACGTGAAATAGTCTTTGAAACACAGACCAAAATATCATTCAGATCCTTCATGTTCCACTTGCTAAGTTGGAAAGAGAAACAAAGATACAAATTAAGATTTATTTAGTCCCAAAGTATTTCTTTCTGTGATTACAAGCAAGTAAATTGAGTTATTAGGTGAACAATATTACCAATAAAATATCACAATGAAATTAAGCTGAAAAAGATTAAAAAGAAAACCTGAAGTATGTCAACATAACATCTAGAAAGCAAAATCACTGGTTAAAATTTTACTTTCTGATACTATACAAAAGCCAAGCAACATGGACTTGAAAACTTGACTTTTTATTTATTCTGCTTCTAGAAAAAATGAGTTCTTATAATTTTGTGTTTGTTTCCCTTTAGAATCTTCTCACATAATCAAACTGGTAGAAAATGCATGACCTGCCCTGCATATGTGTATGTGTGTAATATACATATACTGTGATTACTATATGAGAAAGATAACATAAGGAGACAAGCTAAAAATGAACCTGTGCCCTTCTTCGGGGGCCATTGATCCCCCAGCTCAGCCTGTTCGGGCGCTAGGTCCGGGCGGCGGGAGTCCCTTTGTTTCTATAGCCTGCTAGCAGCAGCAAGGT
>LOJH01001105.1:29299-51957 GCA_001685095.1 Ellobius talpinus | reverse complement strand
GAGTTAGCTAAGAAGAGGCTAGATATAATGGGCCAGGCAATGTTTAAATAAATATAATTTATGTGTTATTATTTCGGATGTAAAGCTAGCCATGCGGAAGCTGGGCAGGACAAAAAGCAGGCCTGCTCCCCTTTCACTACATGCTATAATTTATAGGCAGTTACTTTTCTTATAATTAGAGCCAAATTAACTTCTTTTAAAACTAAAACCAAATCTAACAGGTCTTTGGCATTTGGAGAGTCAAAAGGGACTCAAGATTTTCCAAGATGGATTGGAGGTTTGGACGGTGCACTTCGTGAGGCCAGCCTCTCCTGACAATGCTAGCAAGCTGAGAAGATAGGCAATTGGAGGCTCTCTCTCCGAGTATTCAGAAAAGAAAGCTTTCCTTATTATTATCTAGTTGGAGGACAAGAAGGACTTCAGTCTTCCAATCAAAGTCCCTTCTAAAGCTTCGATGCTGCCAAGATCTGGCCTAGGTGACGTAAATGTCAAAATAGAACATTTTAAATATGAAACTCAACTTTTGATTTTGTTTAGAAGTCTTATGATTTGAGTTCTAACAGGCCAGAACCATTGATTAAGGGTCTTTGCTTTCAGTATGGACTGTTTGCCCTTGAGCTAAGATCAAATTAGTCAGGTTCAGCTCAGGCTTGTCTTCTTACTGCCCATAAACAAACCTTTTAAGAGTCAGAGAAAAAAAAGTATCAAATTACATTTAATTTACCTAATTTAACCAGAAAACTTCATTCTAATACCTTGTTAGCTTCTAATATTAATGGTGTTATTCCTTTGAAGAGGTAGGTAAAGAAAGAAATACAGAAATTAATTATTTTCCCTTCTTAATTATCCAGAGGCAAATCATATTCCTTTCGTCTTTGACTCATGAAACTTGACCTAAATTGGGCCTCACAAGAGCTGGTAACAGTCTGTTGCTACACTGCACTGTGGATGCTAATTGTATTAACATTTGTGACTTTTAAATGACTTTGTAAAAATTCCCGTGTGATTCTCCGCAGGTTAAGTAGATGTGTCCACTTTCTCCATTCTGTTTGTCTTGAAGTTGCTTCATCAAAGGTCCGTTTGATTGCTACTAACTGCACAAGTCAAGTCCACACCAGGGAAACAGCTTTGGAGCTGACCGGTGCCTCACCCATTGAAAGACGACATTGCCTCACCCATTGAAAGACAACAGTTCCAGTACAGAATGCTAGAGAGAGGCTGGTGGTGGAACACTGGCTGCAGTCAGGGGACTGGAAAGGCAGTCTTCCAGGAGAGCACTTTCCAGTACTTAGCTCTGCATTAATTGGAATCTTTCATCCACTTTGCTGAGAGACCTTAGACACTGTTTGGCCCATTTGGCTCTCTAATGACAGCTCTGGGACATTTTGATGGAGAGCTTGCCAAACATGTCAGATTTCCGACCCACAGGTAGCTTGCCCTCTCTCTCCCTGAGGAGTCCTTTTCGCAGGCAGATTCTGCCTGTTCTGGTTTCTCCCATAAGCCCCACTCCAGGATCATTCTTCAGGAAGCTTCCTTTTCATGATTCTTACTTGTAGGGCCGTTGCCTTGGGGGTGCTTTTCTTATCTGAGCTCTTATTTTGACAACAGATTTATTATCAATGTTGTGACATCTCTCCTTTGGCCTTCTAAACTCCTTATCCTGACTTACACATTTTTAGGTAAATTTCATGTGTGTTTGCTTTATATTTCCTTTCATATTATAAAACCCTCGAGGTCTAAACTATAACCTTCTATGTCTGGATACATGGGATCTGTAAAAATATAAAATCTGTTCAGTTTTTATTGGTTTAATTTTAATCATCCAAGAGATTTTCATAAATTTTTGTGCTTAGAAATGTATTTGATTTTTTTAAAAAAATAAGTTTACTTTTCATAAAAAGGATGGCATGTGGTATAGGCAAAGGAACGCTCCAAAAGCTATTTCCTACAATTGATTTTTATAGTAGAATGAGGGTAAGCAACATCCAGAAATTAATATGCTGTGCTGGAGTATTTTTCTCATTTCTTTCGGTCTCCCTCTGTGTTGTTCTAATAGAATACCTGGATATTTTCCTTTTCATTTCTCATGGCTCCAGAGGCTTAGAAATCCACATTAGATGTGTCCCATCGACTGAGCTTTGTAGCTGCACTATGAGAAGAAGGAAGGCATTAAATGCCGAGAGGAGTGGATCATCTAACCTCATTTTACTGCCTCTTCTTGTAAAACTGCTTATACCATCACAGGGGCCCCACCCTTGTCTCCTCTTCTAAATACCTCCTTGGGATGAAAATGCACTGGCGTTCCAGTCTGAAGATTGAGTTTCTAAAACAAGGTTATACTTCCATTCAGAAAGGGGTGATTGTAATTTTTTTTAAAAAACCAGATACTCAAAAAAGTGGAAGGAACTCAAATAGACCTGCAGGCCATGCACTGAGCTAGATGCTAGAGTTAATAGTAGGATGTGTAAACTGGAATACTCAGTAGCAAAGCTGGGGCCAAGCTTTTTGTCTGGCTATTCCTAGGACCACCATAGAGGTTCATTTTATATATCATTTTAACTTGTACTTAACCATTCATCATTGCTACAAATAGAAAATTTGAGTATTTAAAGATATAAATGGGCTGTGTTAGCTATATGAAATGACTAGGTAAATTATTTATCTGTTTATTTAATTTTGAGACGGGTCACACAGACCAAGCTGGCATTGAACTCCCTATGTGAGACAAGGTTGGCCTTAAAACCTCTTATTCCTGTCTCAGTCTCCCATGTAGTGGGATAAGAGTCATGCACCACTATGCCTGACCTTCCATTTGTATTTAATGAGCCCAAACATCCAAGAATACATAATTATGTACCACTTTTCAGAAATTCATATCATTTGCTTTGGAAAAAAATACACCTGAAATTTTATGTTTTACACAGTTGCAAAATCTCAAAAAAGTTACCTATAGTCATTTTTCCCAACACTAACCTTTAAAGTTATAACTGTTGATTCATAGTTATTTCACACGTTAACACGCAGTAAAGTGTGATATGCATATGGCTTTGATCACATCTGCTATCCTTATTACGACAACTCCCTCTCTTCACTTCCCTTTCTTTACTACTTCTGCTGCTTTCTGATAACTGTCTATTTTTCTTCTCCTAGTTTCTATATATTAGATAAAAACACAACACTTGTCTTTCTGTGTTTGTCTTATTTGTTATTTAACTTATATGTTTCCTCATTTTGCCTCTTCTTCTTTCCTTCCTTTATTTCTTTGGCCAAACCAAAGGCCTCTTAAGCAAGTGGTACATACTGAGTGGCACCCCAGCCCGAAGTGCTCTTTGAGTTGCACCCTCAACTTGAAGTGCTCTTTGAACCTCCTCCAGCTGGTGTTTCTTCTCTTTTCCTTAAGAACAGCCCCTGCTGATGTCACCATATATTCCTGTGATCTTTGGCCCAATGTCTCTTTCTCCTTCTAACATAGACAGAGGGCAATATTTGACATGTTGACCCTCTCTCTGTGTTTTGAAGCACTGTCTATGTCAATATGTCCTGCAGGGCAGTATTCTCTTTGATTGTCAACTGCTCATTAGAGCAAATGCCTCCTCTTCTTGGCGTCCACAAAGGAGAATATTCCAATGTTCAATCTTGAGCCCTCTTGGCTTCTTTGCCTGTATGATAGGCCCTATAAACATAACACTCCCCTATGCAATTCATGTAAGTTTGTATCATCTAGAAACTGAAAACTCTCAATTTATGCCTACAGGGGCTGGAGAGATGACCCAGTGATGAAGAGTACCCACTGCTCTTCCAAACAACCTAGGTTCTATTTCTAACACCTACGTGAGGGCTTGTAACAATTTTGAGTGTGGAGAGGCAGTGATGTACTCTCCTGTTTTTGAGGGCACCAGGCATGCATATGGTACAAAGATACACATTAAGGTAAAATACCCATATGCAGAAAATAATTTTTAAAAATGAAAAGTATGCCTCCATCCTTTGACCACTCTGCCAGAATTATGTATCTCTTTACTTGATGGTCCAGTTGGTACATAATAACTCTAATTTTTCATGTTCCATGCTGAAATTCAGATTTCTTTCCACACCTCAATCAAAAGCAAATCTATCCTCTCATTTCTAGATCAAATACTGAGTGATGCTGATCCCTTTTGCTCCTCATCCTTTCTATTGAGAACCATCCACTCTCTCTGTAGTAACAGCCTGAATATGACTCCTTCCCACCACCTTACTTCTATCCAGATGGTCTAGGCAGCCACGATCTCTTGACTAGTTCTGAGAACTTCCTAATTTAATTTTAACAAGAGCAATGAGGGCTATGGAAGGAGGAAATGATGTAATTGTCTTATAATCTCAAAAATAAAATTTAAAAAGTCTTTAAAAAAGAAGACTGCAAATTCAGGTAACAACTGGACTTTTACATTTGCTTTCTCTCAGTGCTGCCCGTCAGCTTTGCCTGCGTGGTGGTGATTGGCAACTCCATGACAATGCAGCACTCCCATCAATTATTTTTGCAAAGATGCACGTCCTGTTTTATGTCCTCAACCACTACAAGTTCATATTTTATACTGTTAAAAATGAAACCCTGTAGGTCTCAAGGGTTTCACAATCCCCATTTGTTCCATAAAACACTGCAGCTATAATTTGAAGATAGTTTTCATGTTGAGTACTCTTTAAAAGCCGGAAGTTCACATACAGTTTCAAAACAGAACTTTTCAAATTTCTAGTAAACTGGCTAGTTGTATTCTTCAAAATGAATTCTTGGGCATAGAGGTCAAGCTACGCGTTCTTGTTGGTTTGCACGTTTATGAAGTTAGAGGCCTTTCTATTTTCTTATTTTTGTTGCTTTAGCTCACAGAGTAATTCAGGGCACAGAATGAATGTCTGTAGATGTCTTTAGAATAATGGGTGAACCATCAGTGTACATATAGTCTCTATAGCTTAATGTCAATATTTCTGTGCACACATCCCATCCCTCTCCTGTTTTATCTCTGTCTACAAAATTATTTACTTTTAAACCAGTAGCTAAATTAATATGGACTGAAAGTGACTAAATAGGAAATAAGTATCCCAAATAGGTATGTAATATAAACTTCCCCAAATTTATAATATCTCTCTCTCTCTCTCTCTCTTTCTTTTCGTATGGGTATTTCCCCTGCATGTATGTTTGTGCACCTTGTGCATGCAGTGCCTGAAGAAGCAGAAGGTGGCGGTTGGCATCAGATCCTCCGGGATTGGAGTTACAGGTGGCTGTGAGACATGATGTGGTTTCCGGGAATTGAACCAAGGTTCTATCAAAAAGCAACCAATGCTCTTAACTGCTGAGTCATCATTTCAGCCCTATAAACTCTTATTTAATATAATGAACATATGTGCCTATAAGTGCTGTATGCAGATATGTAGAACATGTTTATTTTACTACTTGTGCTTCATTATATTAATTGTAATCTTAATTGGCTGCTGTACCCTGATAGTTTTCCATCTAACAGGCTGCTGAAGAAGTAGGGCTGTCCTGAATTGTTGCTTTAAATATTCTTACAAGTATTACTTCTCTTCAAATAAGGCTTGGCTGCATCTGGAAAAAAACAGACTTTAGGATGGTAGAGGGTATGAGTATTGGGAAAAAAATACCTTCTTTTAATTTTAGAGGCAAGAATGTGTTGGAATACTGAGAATGACCAGAAAGAAGCTGGAGAGTTTCACCAATGACCTTGAGCCCTAAAGCGTGTCTAGAGCAAAGGAACCAGGCGCATTCCTGATGGTTGTCATTGTCAACAGTTGTGTAACTGGAAATACTAAATGTGATCTAGGTGAAAACTAAGAATCACATTTTTTTAAAAAAAATTAAAATGTGACATATTGTAAGGAACTTTTTTTTCATTTTTTTTCCTTTTTGTACTAGCAATGAACATTGTAGGACCTTGTGCATGCTGGGTCTGAACTAGGTATACCACTGGGCTAAGGTACATGTGTACATTGCAGAGAGAGTGAGTAGTCTGGGTCCAAGCACAAGGCACATACTGAGAAGCTGGGCTGGCCAGGGAGCCAACGGCCTCATCTTCCTAGCTCACACTATCCTTGGAGGGGACCAGTGGGCAGAACTGACCTTTTCCATTTGCTGCATTGAGACAGGTACAGAAAGAACCCAGGCTGTGACGGAGGCAGGATGTCTACACACGGATACCTTTGGTTAATTAGTCAAGTGGGAAAGACATTTATGAAAAACAAGATAGACACATAAATCTCTGTCACATGTATTAAATATTTCAATATTAACTCATATTGAAAATCTTTTAATGTGATTCTCATGTTTGTAGAAATGATTAACACTGTGTTTGAAACGTCGCTCTTTCACCACTGAGCTAACATCGCTTTTATCATTCGATCTTTGATTAGTGTGTTACTTATCCTACCTGGACCATTTTACATAAAAGAAAAGCCAAATTAGTATAAGAACAGTTCAGTTCATTAAATATATGATAACTGTGAAAGCAGTTATGATTAAAATAGTGTGCGCGGTGTGAGTGAATTGCGAGCCATCGTGGGCAGCTCAGTCAATCTCCCCAACAGACACAAGTGGTTCAAGAGGCAGACAGGACTTTGGAGTGTGCAGTAAGACAGGCAGGAGTGACACGGGAATAGCGAGTTGATGGTACAGCAAGTGGCACCCTTTCCCCTAGAACACCGAGCCCAGGTTCAGTCAGTACGCCTTAAAGCATATCAGGCAGGCAGGGAGATGGCCGAAGAATGGAGCAAAAGAATGATTGGAGATGAATTCACAGAAAGGGAAATTATCTCCAAAAGATGAATTTCAATGAGTGGAAAGTTACATTTGCCTAAAACATTACATTAAAGGCAATGTTGGCAATGGAGTGGAGTTATTGATGTTTATATGAACATATTAGTTAATAAGTGAAAGAATACTCTTTAAAGCAGCAATCTGTGTGCTAATGGGAATGGATTGAGCACAAGTCTGTGCTAGGGACCAATGCTGTGGGCAGGTGCTTTTGTTCTTTACTCAGCTTTGCAAAGCTAGTCCCCAAATAGCATTTAAGACTGGTTGTGAGTTGACACTCTTATCCAGTGGCACAGATATAAAATAAGGTCCTTCTTCTCTTCCTCTGGTTATCAAAACACATGGTTTTCTCAGTATGAAAGGAGGAGTCTGTATTTAGAGATTACAGAGTTCAGGATAGACTTTCTCTCTCGCAAGGATACTTTCTGTGTGTTACCTAGAACTAATGGCCAGAGCTCATGAGTGTAAAGCCTGCTGGGGCTTCCTCCAAGAGAAGAAATGAAATTATTTAATTTGCCTCTAATATAGTTGTCATTTTATAACATGTTGGGTTTATGTAGTCTAACGTGGTATATAAATTTTATCTCATTTATCCTCGTGTGCTTCTTAAAATGATTAATATCGTCTTCCTTTCCTAAATGAAGACTCAGAGCTGTTAGCTGGAAAAATAAGAAGGAAGCAGGATCCCATAGTCAGACTTTTACTCAGCCCAGGTTGCAGTCCTCAGAGGGGACAATAAGCTAGACCGGACTCTCAGGGACCATGACATGGAATCTAGCCATTCTTTCCTTTTGTTCATTTTCTGCTTTTCAATTAGGAAAAGGTTAGTTCTGTAAATCTAGCAGTAATTTGAACGTCCTTATGAAATCTGATGTGTCCATCATTACTAGGAACTGAACTTGGTAGATAATTTGCATATGCATGATTTTGCTAGACCAGGCTGAGTTTTCAGTTTCCAGCTATAACCAGCTCCGTTATTAATACTATCATCTTCAACTAGCTGTATCCCTTGTCTTCCAATGATTTTCTTCCCTTCTCTCACACTACCATTAATCAGATTAAGAAATGTTCTTCTTTCATTTCCAAAGAGAATGAGTGAAGACCAAGGTTTGTGACACTTGGAAGCACCATGCTTATTGAACAGTGGAGTTAGAGAGACAATTTATAGGAGACATCAATACTAAACAAAGAGGTTTCCAGAAGAAAGAGGGATAGAAACAAAGTGGGAATAGAGGAGTCTACAAAATGGGAGAATGAAAACCTTTTAGAGCTACAAGTAGAACATTCTTTCCTCTCTTATGAAATGCCTTTGAAAGGGTTTGGGGCCTTGATTGCATGCTTAGGACATGGAACCATTCTAAAGCAATTCAGCTCTTTGCTGTTCTGCTTTTGCTCAACATAGTGGCTTTTTTTTTCCTATCCACAACTGGTGATTATAATGTTTGGAAAGATAGATAAAAACGTGTGTGTGTGTGTGTGTGTGTGTGTGTGTGTGTTTCTGAAAGAATGCTTTTCTTTCAATGATTCCATGTCTGTCATAGATCTTTAGACTGAGGGGTACTAGACAGAAGAGTCCTTTTAAGTCCTTCTTATTCCAACATTTGAAAGAGCATTTTGTTCATAATGCTTACATTTTTTTAAGGGAGCCATTTAATTCATTATGGAGTAGTATGAAGCTGTTGAGAGAGATATAGCAGCTTGATTCATTTGAAATCACAGGACAAATAGACTTTAAAAAGCAAATGCATCCATTCTGACACTAATTATGTGTCTTTCGCACATGCAGCATCTTATGTCACAAATTGCTCTCATTTGCTTCTTGCCGCAGAATGTCTCTGAAGTGAGACTAGTGGAAAATTCCTTAAACAGGTGGCTGAGGAACAGGTCAGGGACTGTGAGGACATCGGGAAGGAAGGAGCAGGGTAAGGCAGAGAAAAACGAAGGTATCTTTAATGCCACTGGAGTTCACAAAGTGTCCCATTGACCAATGGCAGAGCCGTGCAGCAGAGGGGAGGATGTGCTTCTCCAGTATTGTGATACCACAGCCACTAGTAACAAGTAAGGCTCATTGGATGCAGACTGCTGGGCTGAGGTCATTTTATGGGCACATAGACTGTTGTCCTTGAACCTTTACTCTGTGAGTATTTTACCATTTTGGGGATGTGGAAGCCAAAGAAATTCAAGAATTATTCTGGAATAGAACTAATCCTTGAGAGATTAAAGTCTAAGGACTGAATTCTGGAGCTCTGGAGGCCTTTCCCACCATCTTTGTCCTTGTTTTATGTATTGTTTCCATGCTCTCTCTTCAGCTTGCCACCTCTGAGTTCTGTTGACTGCTTTGCTAGAAGCAAGTAATTTCCAGAAGTCAGCAGAATCAACCTGAGTTTGTCATCATGCGGTCCAGTGTTGGACCTCTTGAGCACAGACGACAAGCTTTGGACATGATGCCGTAGTTTCTTAGAACTCTTTATGAATCAGTTTAGATAGGGTTAAAGACCAACTAAGAGAATCGAGACATGTACACTCATTTTCCTTGGTTATGAACGAAAACAGAAGCCTTTGCTGCCTAGCATGAGACCGATGTAGCTCAGCGTTGAGCTACAGTCTATTGCCTGATAATGGACAAGGCGAGCCTCACTTTTCTGTAACTAAGCCTGTAATGGTGTCACAGCCTATTTGACTCCAATCGGTGTTCCTGGGGTCCTTCGTATAAAGCAACCTTTGCAAATGAGTTGTCAAAAGGCTTGGAATGAGGGATAAAATCAGAGAGTAAAAAATGAATAGGTAATTCAACACTTAATTTCTTTTAGTTTTGAGAGTCTTACATATGTGCTGCTGCTAATAATGGGTAGAATGTTGATGGTGGGGGAAGAGTTTTAAAATGTGAATTTATTTTCACCTGAGCTGCACATTTCAAACCTGGCATGCCTTACACGTAATGCAGTTTGACAGTTCATTTGAAATAAATGTGCCGATAACCCTTAAAAGTGGCAATAAAATACTCTTTGCTCTACTGTACAGATGATTAATACCACTAAAGTAATTAAATTCCATTAGGCTGAGGTTCACATACCCAAGGAATTGGTGCCAGGATTTAGCTGTTCTCTAGTGAGGACAAAAGACTAATGCCTTTTAAAGCCTTGTTTCACCAGGAAAATCCCAGGGAAGTCTATATTAACTTAGGACATCTGCTTGTTGTGATTGTTTGAGGTATTGATGCATTGGATCATTAGCAGGGTAGCGTGAACTAGTGTTTTCCTGTTGACAAGGATCTCTCACCAGGAGCTGCGAGCTTTCTGCAAGGGGAGACCGAAAGCAAAGCAGGGCAGCCAAGTTGAGTCCCGAGAATGGCTTTGACTTAGACAATTATTGCTAACTGTACAGTCTCTGATGGTAGGGAACAGCATTTTGCCCCCAGCCATTTTTCCCAAGATCAAAGCCAAAACTCTGTCTCCTGCTGTTTTGTAGCTGTAGATTCTTAAAGACTGGCATTATTGTCCTCGATGAACAGTTTGCCCCCTTTCAGATGGCTGCAGTAATGACCCACGGGGGAGGCAGTGCTTAGGCTGTGCTGACAATGTGACCAGGTGCTGCAACATAAGCGTTTCATTAAATATTGAAGAAATGGTTTTCAGTTACAGTGGCAAAAAGGGAATTTGGTCTATGTCCAAATATGTGGCTATTTTTTCCCCCTCAACCTCTTCTAATCACATTATTTTTTGCATGACCTTTCTGCTGGTAATTAGCTGCTGTGCTGATAAGCATCGTGGATAATATATCTAAGGTAATTTTGCATTGCATTTTACATCCTGGTAATCATTCTTAATGTATGAATGATTTATTTACCATTTTTTATCTTAAACTACATAAACGATGAAAAATTCTCCCGATTATTTCAATTTTTTAGAGGTATCAATGAAAGAAGCCTGAGTTTCCAATAGAAAGACTGCTTGCAGAGGGAACAGAAAGCAGGGACATTAAAGAGTTAGGTTTTTGTTGCGTTAGGAGCCATTTTGTAGCTTCAGCATCTTGTTTCCATTTGGAGAATGTTAAACCTGTGTGTATAATTTGTGAAATTAAATTCACAATAGAAGAACTGCAGTCGTTTTTCAAAGTATGCATTTTCTACTTTTTATCAGCGGGATCTCCATCAGTTAACTGTGTGTGCCTGACACAAGCTTCCTGGCTGGTGTGTGTGTCCTGTGTGTCCTGTGTGTCTTGTGACAGGCTTCCCCGTGATTTCCCAAGTCCTCCCCAAGAGCATAGGCGTTCCCATAGGAAACCTTATAAATTACTGTGGCATCACACAGGCTTTGAGTGTCTTGAGACTCTTCGGTGGCTGTGGGAGGCCAGGAAAGGTGAATTACCCCCAAAGTACACCATAAAACTGAGTAGACCACAAACTCCATTTAAGAAAGTTAAATAATTTTTCCTTTGTTTATCTCCCCTCTGAAAATCCAGCCTGTTGCTAAACAATTACTTGAAACATGCAACATTTCTCCAAAATTGAATGGAGTTTTCTTCAAGTGAGGTCTGGCCTGAGAGTTCCGTATTCACGCTGGCTCTTTGCATCACTTAATACATTTTGGCACGGCTCCACTAAGGAGAAACTTGGTTTGTTTCGCCAATGTCATCTCTCCAAGAGTCATAAACATGAGGGTTTGGCATTTCAAACTTCCCAAAGTTGCCCATAAGATCACCAGTTCTACATTCTACCTGTGAATTCTTCATTCTGCCTACCAGTTCTACCCATGAAAATAAAAATTTACCATCCAGTTTCCTTCCTTGTTTTGCTTATAGTTGGGAAGGACAGAATTCAAACATCATTGAGGCTGGTCACTTAGTGTCTCCAATACTCTATTAGTTTCTTTTCTTCCTCAAGTTCATGACTGTTGTATGGACCACCTCAAAGGAAAACAAAATACATCCTGAAAGCTCTTACAGGGTATGGTGCCATTGGCCTATACTTCAAATACTGGGAGACTGAGGCAGGAGGATAGCAAATTCTAAGAAGGTTTTGGCTCCTTGGCAATACTTTCCAGATTAAACAAATAAATGAGCAAATACATAAACCAATACATATAAACAAGGAAACACATAATTAAATTCACAAAACAAAAAATTATTCACTGCAATTTTAATTAATAAGATGAAACATTTTAAAAAGTAATATTATAACTGTACAAATTCTTGCCTCTTTCCTTTCAGCTATGCTACTCAAAACATTGTAAGAAACGACTTTACTTTGTTGGTAGTTGCTAAAAATATTATTGCGTCTATGGACTTTAAGGTTGTTGATGTAGATAGAAGAAAACAGTAGAAAAGAGGAAGATGTGTCTAGCAAAGGTAAATACTGTGTCAAACCTCTGCAAACAATTCAGTCCTTGGTTGATAATGTTGCACCTAGCTGATACTTTCAACTTGAGCTTTCTATAGCCCTGGGACCTTTTCCAGGAAAGGTGACAGCCAGGAACAATTTTTGGGCTGTGTGCTGAAAGGAGAAAAGATTGGGAAGTTCCTGGTGCTGATGCCATTTCTATAGTATACATAGACAAAACAGCTCTTCAAAAAATATTTATGATGTTTTCTTGTTTTGTGATAACAGAGATATTCAGTTTCGACACAACCACTTCCCCACTTCTTTGCAACAACTTGCTCACACATTGTGAATGGTTCCCCATTATTTAGCTATATTTTGTGTCTCCTTTGAAACATAAGCATTAAAGATAGATTAATGCTGAGAAATATGTCCAAAACGCTCCTGGCATGAATAGTGTGCTAAAAAGGAATAGTGTTTCGGAGGTTAGAGGAAAGATTGAGGTACATTAGGGTGGAAAGGGCATGAAAGAATAGTTCTCTAGGGGTTAGGGAGTTGGAAGGAAACAGGAAGTTACTGGATGATCTCTCCAGAGTAGCAATTTTATTTTCTTTTTTACAATAGTAATGAAATAATAGTAGTGTAGTAAAGGCTTTCTTTTTATTTTAAACATTTTCATGTTATAAACAAGATTTGGATTGTTGGAGAAAAGATTCAATGGTTGAGCATGTTTATTGCTCTTGCAGAGGACCAGATTTTAGTTCCCAGCATCTATATCAGGTAACTTATATGCCAGCTTTAGGAAAACTGATGTCCTCTTTTGGCTTCTACAGACACCCACGTTCACACACACATACATGCACCCAGACACACATGAAAAAAAATTGATTTATAAGTAAATAAGTTAGCAAGATACTTGATTTTTGCATTTTTCTGTAGGATTCCTTATTTTGAGACATGCGACATTAAAGATTCTAAAATTATCTCTATCCAGGCAAATCTCTGTATTTCCAGTCAGATCATTCTATATTGTCAAGTTCAAAAGAAACTCTAGGCAAATGGCTATCTGTGTTGCCTATTGGCATATCACAGCTCACAGTAATCTCCAGGCTCACTCAGTACCTTTGGCTCCTCTCACCCTGCCCCCTACCCTAAATGGCTCCAGCTCATAGGCTTCTCTTCCCCAGCTTCTCATTCTTATATAAACTGCCATAGAGACCACCAGCTCTCTTGCCTCTCCCGCCTTCCTCTCTCAGTGCCCCCCATGGCCCTGTCCACTCTGTTGGTCATGTTCAGTGTACTTAGCTCTCTCTCCCTGTCAATCCTATTTCCACCTCATGAAAACTACATTAATTTCTCGCTAAAACTGCTTCCATTTTAACTTTTTCTCTAGGGTTGATCCATTTGGAAACTTAACTTTTACTTTTCTTTAAGCTTTTGAACTGCGTGACATTGCCTGAAAGACAGAATTTTATCAGCGTAAGGACAAGGCATGGCGCACTTAAGGAAAACTTAAAAAGCCTTGATTAAAGAATGAGAAATTCAAAGGCTCCAGCGGCGTGGTGGCGGGAGATTGCGGCATGAGCGGGGAAATCTGGTCATCTATGCAGCTGAGCTGCACAAGCCCACAGAAGGCAGGCAGCCAGTGGAAGCAGGAGTTTATTAGTGCCTCCCACTAAAAGGAATACGTTCTTCTATGCTTTGAGGGATAGATGGAAGAAACCCTCCAGCAAAGGCACATTTCCCGGTAGGAAGCCAGGAGTTAATGGCAGCCATAGCAGCGGCACCTCCTTCCTGGGAGTTGCGATTTCCCATTTAGGAGAGATGGGGTACTGGAATTCTGGGGTGTGAGCTGTCTACAATTAGCCTGGCAAGTAATCTAGAGCTTTCTCTCTTTGTTCTGGCATCTTAGAGGGCCATTGCAATCAAAGTCAGTGGAGGAACCGAGGAGAGACCCTTGATGTTTCTAAGCCCCAAGCCTTGTTTCCTGCGTTCCGTTCACGTGAAGCATCTGACTCAATATTCTCACAACAGAGAGCTCCTGAAGTGGAGCCTGGAATTTGTAAATGAGTCATCGAAGTTAGAATTCTTCTTTATTACCCCTAAAGCTTGGCTACCAGTAGGATTGTCAGTTATATTGGAAAAGAAGCTCCCAGAGGCCACGCTGTATGCTGGGTACCCAGACCTAATCTGGGATTCTGCATTGTAACATGGCTGTTAGTCTCATCACTCAACATTTTTGTAATTTAAATTCTTTCTTTTCTTTTTCTTTTTTTGAGTGTGAAAAAGAACATTTTGGAATGTAGTGTGCTAATTAAGAATTCTGAGGCAGAAGTCTATGAAAAGAGTGGATCTTACCAAGAAAGCTACAAATTCTGGGCACATCTAAAATACAAATGTGGGGGCTGGAGACATGACTCGGCAGTTAAGGACTCTCACTGCTCTATCACGAGGACCAGACTTCGGAATTCAGCACTATCTTGGGAGAATCAGAAGAAACGTCTGTAACTCCGGCTCCAAGGGATCTGATACCTTGTTCTGGCCTCCGCAGGCATTGCACACACACACATACATAGTCACACACACATGCACACACTCACATGTGTAGTCACACACACATGCACACACACATGCGTAGTCACACACTCATACACACACTCACATGCATAGTCACACACACATGCACACACTAACGTGTAGTCACATACACATACACACACTCATGTGTAGTCACACACACATAAACACACTCACATGTGTAGTCACACACATGCACACACTTGCATCCATAGTCACACATGAATGTGTAGTCACACACACATACCCACACTTACATGCATAGTCACACACACATACACACTCACATGTGTAGTCACACACATGTACACATTCACATGCATAGTCACATACACATGCACACATTCACATGTGTAGTCACACACACATACACACACTCAATGCATAGTCACACACATGCACACACTCACATGCATAGTCACATACACATGCACACACTCACATGCATAGCCACACACACACAGAGAGAGAGAAATAAATAATAGCTAAAATTTAAGATACCAGTGTTACATTTGTCTACTGCTGAAACCTAACTGAGAATCCACTGTAGACTGGAGAGAAGGGAAAAGAGGAGGCTCAGGGGACTGTTTCTGAGACAGATGCTATTCCTCTACTACAAGGGAATTTTTAGTGAAAATACAAACGGTAGAGTTTATTCGTATAGCTCACAAACGATGAGAGCCTGTCTAACTGGATCTTGTTACCATGGAGTTCTCAACTCCCCCTTTATATCACTGCATTTCAGGATAGAAATTAAATACTTTAGTTGTATTTGAAGATGTAAAACTTTGAGAAGCATTTAGGGCATAAACCTTATGATACTAATAGTGTACTGTTATTAGTTTCATTCTATAAGTGAGATAATAAAGACACAAAAAGGTACATTAACCAAAGAACACACAAAGTCAAGGAAACAGAGATAAGTTTGTTTTTTCTACATAAAAACTTTAAATGAAAATATTTTTGAATTTCTTTGTGTTAGATGGGATGAACCATGTAAGAAACAGTTGCTGGCTCTTCTTCAGAATCTGACATCCATTTCAACCATTGACTTAAAACTAATCCTCCAGGCCTAGGAGTCACTTGGTTGCAAGTCCTTTGGAACCCTTAACATAACATCTATCCAATTGCTCAAAATTAGCAATGAAACACCTAGTGATAAGCCAAAGCCAGCAAGTATTGACTTCCAAAAATTAACTGCGTAACTGTCAGGGATATTATGGACCCAGTGTCAAACACATTTGTTGTTAAAAACTAAATTATTATGCCTATATTTATATTCATATGTAGCTGTAGAGATACCTCAGATGATCACCTCTTAATTAGTTCGTGAAGTATTATCATTAACCATACTCTGACGCCGTTGACTCTCAAGATGTCTTCATGGAAAGATTCTATACAGCGGTGTGCTACAGTACCATGTCTCCCACATTCTGTGATTTGCTGTTATCATCAATGAACTTCATCAATGTTCACGCACCATGGACATGGGTATTACAGTCAGTCACCATGTCCCTGTCCCAGTCCTGGCAGCATGTAAGCATTTGATAGCACACTTAAATTCATGTTTGGAAGCCTTCTTGTCTTGTCCTTGCCATAGACCCCTGGCCAGTGAGAGTCTAACCACTAAACCATTGCCCCTGCTCAAATGTGATCTTTGCTTTTTTTAAAAAAGGAACCTGAACTACACTTATTCCCAGTCGCTCAAATGTCCTGTTTATGTTGTTCTGGGTGGATTAAGCAATTTTTGGAACTCCATTGTTGTGGCTGCCATCCATAGGAATGCAGTCCCATAGAAAGTAATAGTCTGAGATGGCCCATGTTAGCTGTGCTTTCAGTTGGATGGAATTTATACTGACCAGGCTAAGAAGACTAACAGAAATCTGACTTCTCACACTGGATAGTTGATGAAGGTGTTGGGTTACTAGCTGGAAATCTTCACTGCTTCTTGCTAGAGAATAGATTCTTGGAATTTAAAAGTACTCATTAGTTTGTGTTGAAACATTTTACTGTTTAGCCTCTGAAATATTATAGAACTTCATAACATTTCAAGAAAATTATTTTTAAACTTTAATTATTTTAAACTAAATTGTATTCAGGCATTTCAGAAAAGGAGGGTTCTCCTAATTGAACATTACTTTCATATTCCTAGAATAATAAGCATATTATTCTATATATAGACAAGTCTCTCTTTATAACTATATGTGACCTATGTAGATAGTTGGCAAGACAGTAAAAATATCATGTTTTAGATGAGGAAGCATGGTCCAGGTACAAAGCACCTGACACCAATGAGACAGAATTGAGATCTTTAGGATTGATCTAAAGATCTTCAGAATTAATCTTTTTACACATGGAGATACCATGAGTTATTTGTGAACAATTTTCATATTGCTGTTTAGACTCACATAATAATGCATTTTAATTTTTCTCCATTAAATAAACAGAAGGATTCTGTTGATATAAAATAACTGTAGCGAGAACATCTGAAGGTGGATGAGAGTCAGGGCGAAAGGCCCTGCATGAGAGCTGCTAGGAGATTATGCTAGCAAAACTCCCAGATCCTGGAAATGAAGGCTGGAGATTCAAAGTGTCTGCCTTTCTAGGTTGTTAAAGCTGTCTAATCTTGGGATACTGATTTAAGAAGGAACTTCTTTATCATGTCAATCTAATTAGCATTGTGTGGTAGTAATTTGATGTCTTGGTTAAAATTATCAGCTGTTAGTACCTAAACAAAAGAGCTAATAAAATCACTAATTACTTTTTGTGGCTTGTCACAACGGCTAATAATTCGGGTGTTGGCCAGTCATGGTTGAGTGTAAAACAGTTTAGAGATTTGTTAAGTTGGAGGCTGGGACGATGGCTTCATGAGTGAGAGCACTTACTGCTTTTACAGAGGACCAGGTTCCATTTTCAGCACTTCCATGTGGCTCCCAGCCATTTGAAATGTCAGTCTGGGTGATCTGATATCTGATGCTTCTTCTGACCTACTCATCCCCCCCACAATGCAGCTGATGCACGTACATAGAAATACATACACATTTTAAGAGATTTTTTTAACTTTGTAATAATCAAAATGAATAAGATATTAGGACTGACAATAATGGCATACCTCAAAATTTAGTTTACTTTATTTCCTGATCTACTGATTTGACTATATATATATATATGATGCATTTCAAACTAATATTTGGACAGGCAATTGAATTATAAATAAATAAATATATTAGTTTTCTGCCTCTGGAATTCTGGAGAACACTGGAAGTTTTCTGAAATCCCTTTCCTTTCTGGAGTGTATGTTTGTCTGATTTCAGAACAGAAATGTCAGTTGCAGCATCCCACTTTCTTTCTGACATACAACCAAATTTTATGCTATGACTTTTTTGTTTAATTTCTTTTAAATTCAGCTACCATACAAACAATAGCCTCCTTCTCCAAACAGAACAACCAGGACCGTTTACCAGTGCTCAGACGACCGGAGAGTGGGCAATCTAGGAGCTGGTTGATGGTGATTGTCAGGGAAGGAAAAGCCAGGGAGACTCCTGACGCTGGTAGTTGCTCTGTTTGTTGATCTAGTGCTGGTTATATGCTTGTGTTAAATTCATGAAAATTTGCTGAGTCGTACATTTTCCTGCTGGTATTATATACTATAAACGGTTCTAAATGACAGTCCAAAATAAACCTGATATTCTAAGACTTCTTTAGAACTTTTAAAATTACATTTTGTGTATGTGTGTATATGTGTGGGGGGCATTGGCATGGGTGTTCATGCAGGCACTGTGTACAAGGGTACAAAGACCGGAGGATAACTTGAAGAGTTGGTTCTTCCTTCCCCTTGGTGAATGCAGCGATCCATCTCAGTCCTGGCAGCAGGCTCCTTTACACTCTGAACCGTCTCGCTGACCCGAGGGACTGATTTTTAACAGCACAGCTTAGAGTTTATTTTGCTTTAGTCTTTCTCCCTAAAACAGCAAAAGGTCAAGCTTGAAAAACTATGGTCTCAGGAGGAAATCAGATTCTGATGTTGTCTAACCAGTGAGTTACAAATGGTTTTCCTTTACATATTTTAGTGGTTGAGACAAAAATCAAAGAAGAATAATATCCTATGACACATGAAAATCATATGGAATTAGCATGTCATTGTTAGAAAAAGTTTCCTATGTTCAGTCCTCAGCAGTGCAGAAATAGATAAGTAAATAAATAAAGAAATGAAAAATCAATTATAGAGTACTATTAGAATACGATTTTGACACTTGGTCCTTCTTTGTGTCCTTAGCTCTGCTCTCACTCTCTGCCCTTTCTCTCTCTGTCTCTTGCTGTCTCACTGTCTCACCTGCTCTCTCTGGGTGGCTTTGTTGTACAATGTTTTCGTTGATACTGCAATGACAGACTCAAATATTACTGCTCCTCTACCCCCAGTGAAAGCATCAACCTTGGGGTCAAGGGTACATTGATAGGATCACAACTTAAGCAAAGTCAGACACCAATTGCTATCAGCCATTAAATGCTACCCACTCACACTTGGACACTTAGGTTTTCAAGCAAATTTCGTCAGTCAGTCCATGCGTGATGGAAGCAAAAAAAAAAAAGCAAAGCAGTCAGCAGTAGCACTGAAAATGCATCTTTCTCGTGGTTTTGGTACTTTCCTTATTCCTTCGTCCTGCCATCCAGTTTTTACCATCTTTTTAAAAAAAATTAATATTTTTTTTGAGTGTTTTGCTTCCATGTATGTCTGTGTACCACATGTGTGTCTAGCTCTGGGAGGCCAGAGGAAGGTGTCAGAACTCTGGAACTGAGTTACAGATGGTGGTGAGCCACCATGTAGGTGCTGGGAATAGAACCCGCATCCTTTGGAAGAATAACCAGTGTTCCTAACCCCTGAGCCATCTCTCTAGCCATAGGTTTTAGTGTCATCATGGAATTTGTCTCTTTGCACCTTTGCCAAATTCCTGCTGGCTCGCCATGCCCTTGAGCTGTTGTCTGGTAATCGGCTTAATATTTTGCCTTCTTCCTGTGGTGTCACGACTGTCCCCTACCTTTAAAAAAAAGTGTTGGTTTGTCACAAGTGACCTTTGACCTTTCAGTACCTGTTGCAAGCTTTTGGTTAAGAGTCTGCTTGCTACAGCCATTTCCTCAGCTCATACCAAACATCTTCTGAGAAAAACACACACTTTGATTTCCCACAGGCTTATGGGCAACTCTTCCTATCATGTCTCCTAAATCTGGTGCCCCCGATCACTTTCCTTGAATATACTCAACAGCAATGATATGACCAGTATCAGTTATTCTGTTGGAAAGAAGGAGTGAGACTAGGAAAGGATAGCATTGAGAGTGCAAGTGTAACCTGGGCCTGAACAGAGCAAAGAACTGAGGTGCAGGAAGCTGGACTGCTCAGTGCTAAGATGAAGGCTTATGCATTGTGGTCAGAGGGTAAGCAGGTCTCTACAAATTGGAACCATATGAAAGGAGGAGAAAATGATCCAACCACACAACTGAAAGGTTTCATGATCCTACAAGACCTCTTCACACTCTTCATTCTTTTCTCTCCCGGCCTATTCCTGTGTATCTAAGAAATGAGCTACTGTGAGCTGCAGGCCTTGGGCACTTTGTTTTTCGCCCTAAACCCACATCTTCACTCTAGTATCCATCTTTGTTTTCTTGATATAAAGGAAAGTCTCTATCAGCATATCCATGTGGTTGAATTTAGCATGGTTAATTGCTATAAAATGAACGTTGCTGACCCTGGTGAAAGGGGCCATGTAGAAGCACCTCTGTTCTATTCTGCTCGGGCAGAATCAGCTTAACTCCCTGACTTTAGAAGCACCTCTGTTCTATTCTGCTCGGGCAGAATCAGCTTAACTCCCTGACTTAAAAACATATGATGTGAATTTTTGATGATAAAATTAGAAAACAAAATACCTTAAATTTTGAATGCGAGTACTGTTCTGGCTAGACACTTGCATAAACTGATTTTCTATTCATGATGGATGAGAGAATGTAGATACAGAATTTTACCTTCTTCTTCATTGCTCTTCTATCCACATGTGGTGATGAGGTGGGACAGTTTCTGAACTTGCTAATTCTTACTAATTTATCCCACAGTGAGATGTGAGACAAGTGTATCAAAATGAGAATCACCCATGCTACCAAGAGAAAGTATAGAATTGTCTTGAAATAGCCCTTTCCTTAGGAGTGGGAGATGAAGTCCAGGATAGTCAAGTTTTTCAATCCAGAGTTGGCTGTCTCCTAGCCCTTCCCTCCTCTGTACAGTGCTAATTCAGACAAATGCTCTAATCCTTGCATCCTGAGCTTGGCAGTTTGCCAGATGTGGGGACATTAGCTTCTCATTAGCACCTTGTCATCTGCCCACAAATCCTCAACCCAGAACAAAGGTAAAGTGGCCTGGCTCATTTGAAGGCCTGGCCATCGAAAGAAAGTTCTTTATGGTTTTATGAGTTTGAGGTAAAAGCAAAGTTTGCCTGATGTTTAGATTTCAGATTAATGGTGTGCTGGTCAGCAGATTTATCATGTAAGATAGAAAATACTTCTTACAGTTTGAGATTCTAAAACTCACTTCTTGTTTCCAAATCATCTGCAGGTGTTTTTCTTTTGTAAAATATTATTTTTGTTAGTATTATTATTGTCATTGATAAGCCAACCTGAGAAAGTTGTAAGTTAATTAAAAGAAAGTCTACTCTGGCATGTAATTCTTCTTCTTTTGTCCTATAGATTCTATCTTAGTCTCTGCTTTGTCCCAAATGTGTGTATCTGTGAACATGTGCATCCAACTGGACTTTGCAGATGGTATTTCCAAGTCTGTTTTTTGTGGTCCTTGTATCTGAGCCATCAGTTATGGTCACTGCCCAAACAAGTCCTTTGGCTTAGTACTGTACAGCTAACTCACAAAGAGTTGAGAATGCTGAAGGAGAGTTTGTGATTACGTGCTACCCCTAGTTGTAGAAGTAACTGAGTAACATTTGCCCTAGTTCCTACTCTTGGCCACACACAAGCACTAACAGAATCAGCGATCTATGGGGCTCTTGGTGCCAGAGACAGTGAAACATTTCTCACCCTGAGATGGAATGCACTCGCCTCCATGTTACCTTAAGTGACTACGTCAGCCTTCCTCTGCTGGATGAGGCTTTGAAGGTGTTTATAAAAGGAACTGAACATTTCTGCTAATTAAACATGAGAAATAGCATTTTCAGCTTTGTCTCCGTCTACTCATAGAGTGAGAAGTGGATGCTAAAAGGGAATACAAAATGTTTTCCCTTTTACTGTTTTAATGTTTATTTAGCTGACATTTTTGCAACAGCGACACAGTGACAAGAGAATAGCATACACATTTATTTAATGTAAATTTGAGGTGAATCTTCAAAAGGAAATGAAGTTCCAAGCAGCAGTTGGAAGTGTTTTTAGCAGGTTTAACGAAGAGTAGGCAGTATACAGATAGACAATATTACACTGATAACGGAGAGAACACTTGCTCCTTCAGAGTCTTTGTGATTCTGTGTCTTTAGAGGTGGGGTGCTCCTTTCCTTTAAGTATAGGAAGGCGCCCCCAACATAAGGGTCTTATGACCTGCCATTACTGCAAAGTTTGGGGAGTTCCTTCAGAGTTAACATGTGTTACCAGGGAAAACCAGAATTCGGTCCTTAGTGTTGTTAATAAAAGAATTTAAGAATGGAGCAGGAAGCAAGTTCAAGGAGAATTTTACTGGACTTTAAAAGAAAAATAAAATAAAAAAAATACTGCCCTGACTGTTCTTTGGACTGGAGAGGGAGGGGGAGGGGCGTGTGGGGAGGAGGAGGGAAATGGGTGGAGAGGAGGAGGTGGAAAAAAAATAAACTCTTTAAAAAATACTGTGCAGACAAATTGTAAATCTCAGCATCTGGAGAGAGAGAGAAGGAGAGAAAGAGAGGGAGAGGGAGAGAGAGAGAGAGAGAGAGAGAGAGAGAGAGA